>VNJS01010315.1:0-10681 GCA_008042575.1 Drosophila watanabei | reverse complement strand
AAGAACAGTCTACAGATTTTGTCACCAGAACTTGGTATTGCGATCCGAATCGCGGCATTAATATTCACATGTCGTTTGTGCACAGAGAAAAAAATCTGATAGATATAAAAAAATGTGTCCCCTTTAAGTGACCTTAAACTTTTTTTTTAGAAATACTAATTAAGTCTTGTAGTTCTTCATTATTTGCTTAAAAGAAGGACAATTATTTGAGGAAAACCTCTGTCATTAATTGCTGACAAGGCAGATTAAATTGTAGACATGTCATCTTTAAGAAACACTTGACAAAAACAGAAGAGTAAAGGTACTTTAGAATGTATAATATCTTAAAAAAAAATTAAATACAAGAATAATACCAACGAAATACTTTGTAATGTGTGCAAAGGAGTCTTTAAAAAGAGTTTTTTTTAGCTAATAAAACACTCAACGAAAACCAAAGAATAAACGTACTTGAAGCTATAATATTATATTATATTTATATATTTAGGAACTGTATTACCTTTCAATGCTTAACTTTTTTGATTTGATAACAGGACATTAAATGTTTTAAAAGTAAGCTTAAAGAACCTTGTTAAATACAAACCAAATAATTTATATTGTATGGCAAAGGTTCTTTTAAAAAAGTGTTATTTCCTAAATTTAAATGTGAAGCCCAATAGTTCTCAAATCTGGATTCTGGGAGACTTTGCCGTAAACAGTGATAAACGCTAATCAAAATTGAGAATTAGAAATCGATTCCAACGTAGCTGAACAATCAGAGCCATATATAATTTATCCATATTGATATATATAAATAAAAATAAATATGATGTTTAACTTGGTGATTAGTCAAGTTTAGAAACCAAGCTCGACTTTATGTCAAGTAATTTAAAATCAAGTTAGCCTAGACCCTGAGTTGGCGTAAAATTCTTCACAATTAATTAAAATATTTGATAAACTTTAATGTGTCTATGAAACAATTTAATTAAATACTTTATATCCCGTTTTTTTCCAAGTTTTTGTTATAAAGTGTCATTCCTCTCGTTTTATTTTACTACAAAATTTTCTCTGCCTTCTCTCTAGTTCTTTTAAAACCTTTAAAATCAAAATAACTACCAAATCACAGCTTCCCATCTTTTTCTCTCCGTGTGAATCTTCGGCTCTTCAGGCCTCAAACGAAGTCTCCGGAATCGCTTTTGAGATTCAGGCTCTCCGCGAGCGTCTCCCTCTCCGTTCCCAGAAGTTGGATGTCTAAACAGAGGCCGCTGTCTGTCTGTTTCTGTTGCGGCTTCAGAGACGAGACTCGCCGAGACTCGCAGAGACTCTCAGACTCGGATTCAAGACCCAAGAGCCGGGGAGCCAGAGTCGCCGCCTCCTCCCTTCAGGCCGCCGCTCGGGCCTCTCGCAGCGCTTCTCAACTGGCCGCATAAATTTACTCAAAAGCTGACGCTAACTAAAGTCTCGACTTTTGCTTGGCTCTTGGCTCTTGGCGCGGCTCCTCGGCCTCAAAACTGGTTCCATTTATGCAAGCTATTATTATTGTTGTTGTGCTCTATACACTCTATACACTCTATACACTATACTGGCCGATGTTGTACGCTTTTGGTATTGTGTGCTAGTTGTTTGCGTTGCCGTTTCGCATTGAATTTTGCGCCTCGATTTTTAGCTTTGGAGCCGCGCAGATACATTTTACTTATCGGCATCTACAAATTCAGAGCCAGAGCCAGAGCCAGAGCCAGAGCCCAGAGTCGGAGGCCCAGCTCCAAACCAGGTTCGGAGCCCCGTTTCGCGGGTATCTTTCGGTTTTTCGAGTGTTTGTGCCACTACTATGTTTGTTTGTTTGTTTGTTTGTTTGTCTGTCTCCGCTCTCCTTGGCAAAAAGTATCAAATTTCGTTTAGCAATACGAGAGTGGAAGCTCAAACAAAATGAACAAATAGCACGAAAATGGTTTAGCCAGCGATTTGGCAACAAAAAAAGAGGGGAAAATAAATACGAATTTAATTAGATGATGATTTTATGAGATCAATAAAAGTTTATACAAAAAATAATGTGAAAAGAAATTGCATTTTAAAGTCTGATTTAAAGTCTTTCATAAAAAGAACACTGTTTCTTGAGTGGAATGTAATTAAAAAGCTCCAAAACTTTTCTTTTAATCTTTAAAATACATTTAATACTGTCAATAATTATGGTTCTGCTTAAATAATCTGAAATCTATTTAATTTCATGATTTCAAGCAAGATTTTGTTAGGTAATATATATAATATAACTATAATATTAACTAGCCTTCTTAATAAATCTCAGAACTCTGTTGTTTGAGATGAATAGACGGCTAAATCGACTCGCCTGCTGATGCTGATTAGGAGGACTTAGAGAGTTCATTTACACTTTTCTCTCATTAAAATATATACTATCAAGTACAGTTGTTTTTTATTAATTTAAATTAAAACTGTATATAAAAGCCTTGCTATAATTTAAACCCAAATTTCTGTTATATTCTTATATATAAAGAATTATTTCCAAACCAAAAAAACCCTTAAAATGAACCTTTAAATATAAACATAAGTTTTTTCTCTGCACTAATCGCTTTGACAGAAAAATATATACAAGCATGTACATATATGTATATCCCTCTTCCCGGAGAGAGTCAAATTCCATTGAGATCAGCAGATTAACCCAACGCATTTTCAATTTGTTTATTTCAATGTTTTCATTTCATTTTCGTTCAACTTAATGAATTCCACTGATTAAACGCTTCCTCTCCTCCAATCTCCAATCTTTCTCTCTTTCTCACTTCCAATCTCTCTCCCATATGGATATTTGTATCTCTGTGTAAACATTTGCTCGCCTTGAAATTGGGTTTGAAATGATTTCTTTGTTTATCATTCATTATTTCCTATACTTTCCAACTGAACTTTGCTCTGAAATAATTACGAATATGAACAAAATATATACAAAATGTTTGTAAATATCTGCTTTAAAGTTATCGAAGACATCTAAAGACTTAAGATCAACTTTCTTTCCCCAAACATGGTGCAACTTAATGAACTTTCGCGTCGCTTAGATCTCGGTTTGATTTGAGATGAAAGTTGGCACGAGCCAAGGCCGGTAATTGATGGATCTATCAAATGCTTTATGGATTTAGATAAAGATCTCTGTCGTAAATAATCCAACTTTAGGGGATTTATGCAAATACACATGTATCTTTGATTGTCTCTTTAAAAAAGAAATGAATAAATAAAGGAATGAATGAATGTCCACCATTTTAAGTGAACTACAAACTGTTTTGATTACCTTCAACAGTGATTAATCGTAAATAATCCATATTTGGGTGATTTGTACAAATACCTGAGGAAATTAATAAGGTCACTTGCATCTTTAAATGAGTGAATGAACAAATGAATTAATATTCATTCATTAAATCATTCATTCATCATCATCATCGTTTATTGAATCATCAATTAAATCATCACTAATTGAAATGAACCTTATTCTTCTGGGCAATAAGAAGAAATTGGGAATTTTTAAGGTTTTTATTTTAGTTTTAAGCTTAGTTTTAAAATAATTACGTAATTTAACTATCCAACTTTATGCGGGTTATGCAAATACATACATATGTATCTGTGGGAATGAATAATTAAATGAATGCATGAACAAACGAATGAAAGAATGAACGCAATTCCACCATTTTGAATGATTCTATGTTTGCTTTCAATTGGATGAATTTTTGGAAATAATTCATCTTTAGGGGATTGATGCATATACCCAAGGAAAATAATATGTTTGCTGGATCTAGAAATTAATGCAGGAACAAATAAATTAACATATGAGATACATTATCTTCACTTTTTTTGAAGGAATTAAAACCTTTTTAAATGGGTTTCATTTAGTTTTATCCTTAATTTTAAAGTAATAACCTAATTAGATAATTTCGTATTAAAGAGAAGTCTCTCAACTGTCCATATATAACAACAAACTTAAATTATAAAATACAAACGAGTTCACGTATAGCTTTAATGATAAAATCCCTATTCAACTGGCATTTACTTTTTCCTTCTATAAACAAACAACTGCCACTCAATCATACAAATTGTAAATTAAACTGTAATGCCAAAGGCTTAATATGTTATATCAGCACAGACAATAAATTCCCCACCACACAGGGATTCCATTATTCTGTAATTTTGCTTTATCATTCGAATGGCATTTGTGCATTAAAAGTCCATAAATTGCGTAAATGCATAAGCCCGCAGATTTCCGGCAACAAAATGGAGTTTGGCAAACCCACTCGGTGGTGGAGGATCCCACATAACCCTCATTCTCATCCTCATCCTCATCCAGAGTGACCCCGACCGACCCTCTCTTGCTGCAGGGAAAACACTGCAACACACACCACTTCCATCACCAGCGCTTTCCCAGACAGACAACTGCAACACGATGTGGCAGCGATAAATTTGCTTTGAAAGTTCCAAACCGAAAGTTTTCCGGAAAGTTAATTGATTTATATTTTGACATTTTGCGCAAAAAGGCGAAAGAGGAAAATGCTGAAAAAAATGGGAACGGGCTGCAGCCACATCAGGGAACGGGAAAGGTTGCAGCGCCAGAGACCTTTCGTGACAAGTCTCGCGGACTTAGTGCCGTGTGGGTGGCTTCACAAAGGAAAAAAGGTTATTATTTCAAGCAACTTGTATTTTTATTACTTTGTTTTTTTATTATTATTATTATTTATTTGAACTTTTTGTTTTCTTTTGTATATACCAATCTAAAGCTTTTAAGAGAACTTCCCTTATGGCAACTTATAGAATGTGTGCTTTCGGTATCATCAAAACGTACTAAAGTTTGCTAATTGTGTTAACATTAACATTACAAATTATTATTATTAAAAAAATGTATTTTCTTTGCTTGCCAATGATTTTGTATAAATGAAACAAGTACATAAAACATCTTGAGGTTCTAAATATGAATGATAACTATATGGACATTTCCAGGATGGTGATCGTTACGTTCGTACGGTGAAAAGTGAAAAAAATATACGTAAAATAAATTTTTGTTGACATTTTTTTTAACTCAATCATTTCATTTTACCAGTAGCATTTATGTTCTAAAAGGCCATCTTTAAGGACTTGTCGTTTTAAAAGTATTTCAAAAAAATACTGTATCGTCGTTACAGAATACAAAAGTGAGATTTTACTTCACCTGGAAAATTTCAAAAGTCTGCGAAGTGTTGCGAGTAAATTAAAAGAAAATATTTGTAAAGGTCAATAAAATAATGTAGTTTTCCATTTTAAGGAATTATGTTGAATAATAAGTATAATAATAATATCATATTACAGCAGCTTATTTCGGATTTCCATCATTCTTTTTATGTTTTTTACTATTCAAGTCAATTAAAAAAAACATATATCTGCATTATTTCGACACTTCGCATTCTTCTACTGATATTAGAAAAGAAACGTCGAAGCATATTGTTTCCTTTTTCAAGTTTTTTATCAAAAGAAAACAGGTACCTTTTTATTACATGTTTTATCAAAAATCATAAAAAATCGCATTTGCGCAAAAATGCATTTGAATTTAGTTTTAGAATATACTTAAGTCTTTTAAATTTAATCAGCTGTAACATTTCTTAAAGAAACTAAATTTAAAAAAAAATCATTTTAGAGAACTTTTTATGTCTTTGGCCGCAGTGGACTATTTATGGAAATGCCCATATGTATTTGATAAACTTTCTTCTCACAATTTTAGTGCTCTTTGGGTATGTTTATAAGTCTCACAATTACCATTTCAAAAGATATTACTTTCGTTTGCAAAGTCTCTGGTAAATTTTCATTACTTCTTTATTTTAGTTATCTGATCTTTTATATATCCAGTTCACGAAGATATTGCTGATCGACAATGGCACACAGGAAGGCGAAAGTTCAGAAGGAGGAGGTCAGGTCCAGCTGGGACCCCAGGTTCGCGATGGTGAGATCGTCTTCGGCGTGGTTCACATCTACGCCAGCTTCAACGACACCTTCGTCCATGTCACGGATCTGTCGGGCCGCGAGAACATTGCCCGTGTCACTGGAGGCATGATGGTGAGGGCCGATCGGGACGAGGCTTCGCCCTACGCCGTTGGCTGCAAAGGATGTGGCTGAGAAGTTCAAGTCCCTGGGAATCACCGCACTGCACATCAAGCTGCGTGGAGGCAACAAGACCAAGACACCCGGTATATAGTCTTATATAGTCCCATATCTGCAAATTTGTTTTGCGACGAATATAATTATATGTATATATTTATATTCTAGGTTAGGAATTCAAAAATATAGATACTATATATTTCTATCTTTCAAATTACTTTCTATTAACCAAGTTTATATAAGATAACTAAAGAAGACTTAAGATCTCAATTTGCTCTATTTACCATAATATTCCTCCGAAAAAGCTCAAAATATAGTAAGTAGCTTAAAAATTAAAGAATATAGAAATCCCTATCCTTAAAATTACTTTTAAATCAGATAAAATGGCCTGCAAAGGTAAAATTATGGTTATAAAATTATTATATTTACACATTTAAAAGATATCGTTGGACAAATCCTATTACTCTATCCAATTATCATAATATGTTTCAGATCAAACTAAGTTATTGTTTGCGGATTGAAAATTTAGAAACATAAATATCCCTAGCTTTCAAATTGCAATTCCCCATAGTTTAATAAGTAAAATTTTTAACAGTTAAAGGTTCTGGTTTTAAATACAACACATTAGCCAACTTTGGATATAGTTTTTCTTACTGTACCTTGGAGTGTGTGTGCCAGACGCTGCTGGAAGTTTAGTGCTGCCCCAAAAGTTACTTTATCATGTGCTCCAATTAGTGCAGCGAGGAGGGGTGGTGGCGCGGGCAGGGGGGAATGGGAAATTGCTTTTGTGCCAGCGTCGCAGCGTTGAAAAATAAAAATGGAGTGTCACGGCAATCGCTTTGTTGTTGCAGGGGAAGCGGAGCTGAGGAGCTGAGGCGGTGGAAAGGTTCTGGGGCCCTCGGACAAAGTCTCCTCATTGTGCCCACGATGAGTTGCTTCCGCTGCATTGTGCCCGTGCTCGCCCTCTCTCTCTCTTCCGCTCTTCCTCACCAGCCACGTCACAGTTGCTCAATTGCACGCGCTCTCCAGCACGGCACTCACCTCGCCCACTCTCCCACTCTCCACTATGCCACCCAGTGCCGTCAGTTTAGCATATTTAAAGCTAAATCTATCATAAATGGAACTGAAAAACTTATCAAAATTTTAAATAACTTATAGCCTTAGATATATGTAGCTTGATTTTAACCCTAAAGTAAAAATATAACTAACTGAGCTTGTTTTTTTTATGTGCCTTGAGTTATTTATAATTAATATATATATATTTTTATTTCTTTGATTATTTAATTAATAAGCTTAATGTACGGAAAATATTTCTCTATGATATCAAATTTTAAATTCGAATAATATTCTATTTATAATAATTCGGAAAATAAAAACGTACATTTTCTAGTATTTGATTAAAGCTTTTTTTTCTTAGTTTTTGTTTTTTTTTTATACATTTAGCTTTTTTTGCCGGTCAACACACGGCAACACTGGTGCCACCCAACTCTCGAGGAGTGGGGCTGTTCGGCGTCTTTCATCAGCATATTTCTGAGTGATGAAAATTATGTTGATGACGTTTGCACAGCGCCTGTGCCCGTGGTCCCCCCCATCCATCCCCAACCCCTCCTCTCCCCCTTGCCGTAGGCCCCAGCGGCGACAACTAGCGAAAGTTGCGCTGAATTTGGAACATCAGCGTTTCGCCGCTGCTTCTGTTTGTTTCTTGCTTCTCGCCTTTCGTTCACTGCTCTCTGGCTCTCGCTTCCTCTCTTCATCCGTTTAGCGGCGGCCAGCACAAAGCGGAATACGCAAAAATTCATTTACATGAACGCAAAATTTATGTGCGTATTTACGGCTACTTTATACTTTGATTTGTGCCTGCTTTTCGAGCGCTTTACTTTTTATGCGCATACATTTTGTTGTTGTTGCTGCTGCGGCGTCGGGCGTCGGGCGACGACAGCGGTCAGCGGTCGCAGCCGTCTCGCTCGCACGCCAGCTTATCAGGGCCTTTGGCGTGCTCTCCGCTTGCACCTTCGATAGCTCAGTTGGTAGAGCGGTGGACTGTAGTTGACACAAAGTAAATAGAAATCCATAGGTCGCTGGTTCAAATCCGGCTCGAAGGATGATTACTTTTTTTTCATTTGTTCTCTTTTTATTTTCGTTCGTTTTAGTCGGAAGTAAGTTTATTTTTAGGACCTTTTAATCAGTTTTTCTATAAGCTAGCATATTTGAATTTAGTAATTACGTAACTTGTACTTACTAGGAACATTAGTACAATGAATCTTTAATAAAGAATTGTATTTTGTTCTAAAAAAAATCAGGCTATTTTAAAATACATATAAATTGTTTATCACTTCTTTGAAAATGTGAAATATTTTATTTTTGTCATAAATTTCATTGCATTTTCACTTGTATTATTTTTACATCTGTAAGTTTAGAAATTTAGAATAAAACTAATTGAAAATTAACTAATTCTAAAAACGTTTTAATAAAATACAACCAAATAAACTCTTGGGTTTCCCAAACAATTTTGTTATCCTCTTTCTCAATTTTACTTAATATACGTTATGTTGAATGCTGGAACGTGACCATATTTAAAATGTGGTAAAACATGAAAAATAGGCACAAAATCTATAAAAACATCTTTTTTTTTTTTTTTTTGTGTCCTTTAAAAATGTATTTTGTTTATTATCAAGAGACACAAGAGATATTAAACACATTACAGTATATAAATAGATTTACTGTTAATTTGCATAGATATAATGCTTGTAATTCGAATTACAGTCTTAAAAGACTTCAATAATTGGTCTTTAAGCCTCAATCAGTGTGGCGAAAACACTATACAGTTTAAAAGAAAATCAATGCGCAGAAGGCATTGACTTTTTAATCAATTAGGAATATAGCTATACTTTGTAATCAACATATTTTTTTACGCATAAGCACCAACTCATTGAAGATGTCCAGAACCCAGAAGATGGAGGAAACCCATGACCAACAGGATCAAACAGTGACGGTGATGGGCGGTGAGTGGACGCCGGGAGATAAATAAAAGAGGCCTACAGTATCTTAAAACAAAGAACCGGAATATACTTTTCCAAAAAATTTCGATGCTCTGAACTCGAAGTCAGGTTTAGAAAATATTTCGATTTAAAAGTGCAGATTTTCGGTACTTTTGGGATCCTATAACTTCAATTTGGATTTTAAACGGTACAATCGGTAAATCTTCTTAAGAATACTGTTCTTGCCATCCAAAATCAGTTTTTTTTTTCTTTATCGATTTATATATGTATCCATTTCTTTATATATATTATAAAACTCGCCACAATCAGAAATACATGTATGGAACAAAATTCGTTATAGTACATCTCGGAATTACATAAAGATATTTCTAAATTCAATAATTTAACTATATATGGACCAATAGTTCAATAGAAAACAAAACTGCGTTAATGGTACAACACCGCAAATGTACCCAAAAACAGAATTTTTGCACATCTAACTCCAAAAATTCGAAAACCTGACTAATTCGAGTTGAGCATATCGAAATCCTTTGGAAAAGTATCTGCCAGATCTTGGCTCTAAGATTTTTCTCATTTTGTCGACCTGTGTAATCGGGCGGAAGAAAGGTTTTGGGTTAATTAAAATCTACCCATAGTTGGTGCCCCGTGGCTCAAGCCGCTGACGGTGGTGCAGACATTCGTTGCCGCCATTAAAGGCGACTCGGATCGCCAGGAACTCGCCGAGAACTACATCCTCAGCTTCTTTAAGCGCACATTTGTGCCTTTGATGTCGGGAAAAAACGTGCTGCCGCACTTCCAGCACGAGGGTTTCAAGGAGGCTGCCTTTACAAGGCCCACCAAGGCGCAGGGCCACAAGTTGCGCCTAAAGCGCACAGGATTAGGGACAAGGAGGCACGCCGACTTGCCGAGGCACCCAGCCTGCATTTGCGCGCGGAGAGCGACATCGAGGAGCGTCTTCCTGCTCCTTCAAAAGTGCCGTCGATCGAGTGAGTCGGATCTCTGACCTCACTGACACCTCCGACTCTGAATTCTCGGATTCCTCTGACTCCGCTGAGATACCGCTAGCAACCGCCAGGAATCGTTACTTCCTTCAACGCAGACAAGGTTGAGCCCAAGGGTCAGACAGGACCTAAGGGGTTGCTCTTGTAGATGGTCAGCAGCTATGTAGATAAAATATGTTCTTATATTAGATAAACACATACAAAATTTATTAGGTTTAGTTTTAATGAGTTAAATTAAAGTTAGAATAAATAAACAATTGGCTAACATCAAGTATTTCTTTTTTATTTCAATAAATTTCCCTGTATTTAGTACTTTCAAGGCGTCTTTACTTTTACAAGTATTTGCGAATTATGTGATAGTAAATCACTTTTATTTACACTTTAAAGATTGAAGTAACTTCTGGGTTCTTAAAAACGTAAATAAAGTAGCTTTTTAACTTAAAAAGCAAAAGTAAAATGTGGTTTTATCATAAAACATCATATGCACGTATTGTTGAATGAAACATCAAAATTTAAGATATACAGTGATAAAAAGTAAAATCTTTCAAGATTTTGTGCATTCTTAAATTAAAATCTTAATATAAGACCAGA
>VNJS01010314.1:0-20978 GCA_008042575.1 Drosophila watanabei | reverse complement strand
TGTTATGCTCGTTGGCCGTCTGCAACAGTAGATCCTGGGCTGATCTACAGTGGTTAAGGTTAAGTTGGAGAACCTTAACCATTGTTGATGCTTTTGCTGGCCTTCGTGTACTCGGGGCAGTTCCTGCTCAGGGTCGCGTGCTCTGCGTCTCTCGCGGTCTTGCCACCTCGCGTGCATAGAATGCACCTGGGCTTGCCTTGGCACATATTGCGCTTGTGGCCGGTGCCTCCACATTTGAAGCATGCTTCCTGTGTGGCTTTGGCCGTAGCTTCAGAAGCGCGGCATCTTGCCGAGGTGTGTCCGAAGCCCATGCATTTATAGCAACGCCTCGGCTCCACTTACTCTCGGATGCGGCAGACTACCCATCCAATTCGGATTTTTCCCTTCTCGAGCAGTCTCCGCGCGTGTTTGGGTCTCAAGCTTACCGTCGCGATTTGCGTTCCTCCGAACGCTTTCCGCATCCTGGGCGCAGCGTCGCCTGGGATGTCGCAGTCCTCTCCCGCAAATAGCGCCATCGTGACCTCCTCCACGCTGGTCAGGTCGTCGAGATCACGGATCTCCACCTGGACCGTCTCCCGCTTGCAGTTGCTGCGTGGATGGGTCGCGGGGCTTCTGCATCCGTAGAGTCCACCATTAGCAGTCCTTCGCAGGCCCTGCACGCCTTCCTTGAGTCCTTGGAGTGAGGGCTCCGTCTTGGCAATCCTCAGCATGTCTGCGTAGGACCCTTCGCTGCATTTGATCAGGATAGCATCGGAGCGATGTTTCCTGGGCTTAATGGTGCGAGGTGCCTGTTCCTCTTTCTGCACTCGGCTCTCCGCCTTGGCGTGTGTGACTCTGGGCTTTGGTTTGGGCTTTACCTGCTGCCATGCCGCAGTTCCGGGTTTGCTCGCGGGTGTGGCACTAGGGGCCGTGCCAGACAGCGTGGGGGTGGTCTGCTGGCTTGCGCATGCCGTGGAGCCCTTGATATGGCCGCCGGCCAATGACGCACTGATTTCCAGCTGCAGCTTCTTCATAGCGATCAACGAGTCAATGGCCCCCTGCGTGACGTGGCGGACCACCTTTTTGTTGTTGCTCTTCGTGTCCGTGAACTTGGTCACCATTTCTTCTAACATAGCGCCCAGTTTTTCGACTAAAGCAGCTGTGTTTTCTTCAACTCTTTGCTTCTTGTTCCCTGTTTCCTTTCCGTCAGGACTCGCTGCATCTCGGCATCTCTTAGGAGTGGCCATCTCCTCCTCGTCTTCGCCAAAGGTCGGCGCATGCACTTTTGGCGGCGCTGACATTGGGTGCGTCCCAGTGCTGGACGCAGGTGGCGAGCGTTGGACCTTCTGCTTCATGTGTTGGAAGCTTAGAAGGGGCTCCTCCACGGCTCTCGCAATCGCTAGCGCCTAGGTCTCATCGTCCCGGCCTGTTGGCTTCTGCTTGCTCATCGCACCTGCTCCTAATTGGGATCCCTCGGTGCACAGGGATTTCCCCCAGCGGATGCCTGATGGGAGTTATACCGCTCCTTCTCGGTCCCCAGAGCCCCTTTTTTTGGCGCCGCCGCAGCGGAGGGGTTGGATGTTGGCCCGATCCTCGGCCTTCTGCTCTTTTTTTTCCCAATTGGAGCCAAGTGCAGAAACTGGGACCGTGGAGGTTGGCCTTCCAGCTGTACGTGCAAATTTAAAGTTGAATTAAAAGCCTAGATTAAGTTAAGCTTTTAATTTAAAGTTTAAATTTGCGCGGGCTACTCTCGTTTTCCAACACTACGCAACTACGAAAGCTCCCTTCGTGTGCGTTGCGAAACACTGTGATCAGCTGTGATCAGCTGATCTTCTTGTGCTGCGTGCTGTGAGGAAAAACGCGTGGGAAAAGGTGGCTTGTGGAAACTATTCCAATTCGTGTGAGTGTGCGGCGTTTGTGTGGGCCTTCACTGGACGAGAGAGAGGTCCCCCCCTTGCCCTGGAGACCTATGGCGGTCGCAAGTACCAAGATTCTGGGAGCCCGGATAGCCTGCCGGGGCCGGTTCTGGTACGTACCTTTGTCCCGAGGTGTCTCACACTGCACTAATGTTGCTTTTCAGCGGCTGTTGAGTTGTTTACACTAACTCCTGGACGGTTCACTTACGGAGCTCGGAAAAACGCGTCCTACCACTGTGAGTAAACAAACAGTGTGTGTTGTGTGTGTTGGTGTGTGTGCTTGTTTTCTACTTATTAATAATACTTATTCTAGGATTAATTATTTACATATATACTATTAATAATAATTCGAAATAATAAAATGTAATGAATATTTATAAAAATTTGAGCTTGTGATGCGCAGATGCTCACAAATATATTTTTTATATGGAATAATGGAATGAATAATATTTTGGAAAAAATTGAGACAAAATTTAATAGAAACAGGGGGGGTTGCACTCCGGAAGTGCAGGCAGAAGTGAAAACTTGATCTTATGGAGCGTTGGACACTTTTTGGGTGAGCATTTTTAGGTGCGCTCGCGACATGAGAAATTGTACATAAAAAATCAAGTTTATCAAAGCAATTTGTGGGCACTTTTTGAATAGGTATATATTAGCTGTTGAAGTATAATAATATAGAAACCATATTCGAAGGAATTGGTTTTATTTAAATGAGTAAATATTAGTAAATAGTAAAAACAAAATTTATTAATTCTTATCCATAATTTCAACAACTCTTACATCACCATTATCATCAGCATTTTCATTTATTCTAAAACTAAAACAATAGGTAAATCTATTTATATATCTTGTGAATACTGCATCAATAGTAGATTTGTTGAAGTGAAAACTTCTTATGGCGCGTTGGTCACTTTTGTGGGTGAGCATTATCAGCCGTTTTCGCGACAGATGAGATTTACATATATTTACATACATAAATACCTATATGTATACTCAGAGTGTATAGGTATCGTTCGTGCCCTCGCGACAGACGAGATTGAGAGGTTTTTATATTTATTTTATAAATGAATACTAAACAGAAAATTTATTTATTTAAATATTTAATTTTAATTAATTGAATAATGTTAATAGAATTAATAAAAACATTGCTGTAGTGCTTTTGTATACTATCGTGTTACTATATTTTTTATATATTATTACAACTGCTGCTCGTCATCACATAAGTAAATTATTATTTTATTTGGTAAATTTTGTTACGTACATGATATGTACATAAATAAATGCAACACGTTATTAAATAAAATTATCTAAAAAATGAGAAACACGTGGGGTACATATATGTTTACAATATTGTACAATACTATTAGTACACGCATAGGTATATATTAGCTGTTTCTTTCTTCTTCCTGTTTTACCAATAGTTACATTACAAGAATACAAGTTTGGCGCTAGCGTTGTCAGCGTTTAAAAAGAAGCTGCATTTAAAGTTGATAAATTTTTACAAAATTACAGACAGTCTCAAAATTTTGAAAAATTAGGAAATTTAATTCTATGCTCATTTCAGCTAAGAATTAAAAAATATCGAAAAGCCGGAATAGAAGGAAAACCTGAAAAATCGAAAATATACTCATTTTATTAAAGAATTTCACTAGGGACGTGATTCGATGGTCGAAAAATCGGTAAAAATGATGGGAAAGCCGAAAAAGTATGCTACGATTATAGGCAAAAAAAAGAAGAAAAAACGGCCTGTGGGAGTACGACTTCCCAAGCCGGCACGAACTAATGAGACCAGTGCGAATAGTTCCTCCACTTCAGCTGCAAAAAACTAAATACTTCACTCCTACTATCCTATCAGAATACTAGGGGCTTACGCAGCAAGCTCCCCAAATTGTATTCTGATAGTTTTTCCTTCGCATCCCAGGTAATTGTGTTTACTGAAACCTGGTTAAAGCCGGAGATACTCAGCTCCGAAATTTTTCCAGGTAAGTACACAATTTATAGATTGGACCGTCTTTCCCAGTGAGGAGGTGGAGTCTTAATTGTCGTTGACTCTTCCCTTATCTCTGAGCTGGTGGTTCTCGACGATTTGACCTACTGTGAGTTTATTTGTGTAAAACTATAGTTTCCACGTAGTTTTATATATATTACATGCTCTTATGTCCCTCCATCTGCTAAAGAGCCCATCTATTGGAAACACCTTTCGGCAATTCAGGCCGTTTCCAATAGACTTTCAGATAGAGACCAACTAGTGACTTTAGGTGACTTCAATATTCCTGGAGCGCGTTGGTCATCAGATGGTGTGTCAAATGTCCTTCAGACCGCGGCACAGCATGACCTTATAGATGGCTTACTTGACTTATCTTTGTCTCAAGTTAACCATGTCCTTAATTCTTTAAACCGCCTACTAGATCTCTGCTTTATCACTGATCCTGCAGGTGTAAACTTAAACAGAGTCTCTCCACTGACGCTGCCTGAAGATCCTTACCATCCTACTTTCGATGTGACTATCGAAACGGGCACTGTTGTAAATGTGAAGTCTGATCGATTAGTCGATAAAGTTCGCTGTTTTCGTAAAGCTGACTTTCACAAGCTTAACACGTTAAAAGCGGAATTTAATTGGTCAAATTTGTACATGTGCACTGACATGGCAGCTGCCGTGGACATTTTTTACAGTGCCATGAACTCCTTCTTTTTATCTTGTATTCCGATGACCTATCCGTTTGTCCCTAGTAAACCACCTTGGTTTAGCAGAGAGCTGACACGCCTAAAAAATGTTAAGTCTAGGCTTTATAATAAATATAAACTCTCTGTCTCTCCTACGGCTTTATCTAATTATTTAAGTGCTCGGTCTAAGTTTACCGTGCTCAACGCTCAGTGTTATAAAAATTATCTGACTCGTTGTAGGGCTCAGTTTGCGCAGAACCCTAAACAGTTTTATAATTTTGTAAACACTAAGCGTAAACCAAATTTATATCCTTCCTCGCTTTCATTTAAAATTCTACAGCAAACTCAGATCAGGCTATTGCCGATCTATTTGCTGAGTTTTTTAAAACTACTTATTCTCCTCCGACCAATTTAAACCAGACATACCCTTATTCTATGCCCTGTTTAAACCTAATCTTCAGTCCTATCTTAAACGAAAGCTTCCTAAGTCTGGATCTTCAACGCGTTAAGCCAGTATAT
The DNA here is from genome assembly GCA_008042575.1 of Drosophila watanabei. Taxonomy (NCBI): domain Eukaryota; kingdom Metazoa; phylum Arthropoda; class Insecta; order Diptera; family Drosophilidae; genus Drosophila; species Drosophila watanabei. The sequence continues at coordinate 15,900 of VNJS01010314.1, read as the reverse complement.
TCACCGGGTCCCGATGGAATACCGGGCTGCGTGCTCAGGTATTGCGCGGAAGCCCTGTGCAACCCCCTTTTAAAATTGTTTACCTTATCTTTAGAAACCTCCGAATTTCCCCTTATTTGGAAGGAATCCTTTATTATTCCTCTCCACAAAAAAGGTAGCAAAACGGATGCCACTAACTATAGGGGCATCTCAAAGTTATCGGCTATTCCGAAACTCTTCGAGAATGTAATAACTCCTCACTTGCAGCACTTGTGCAGATCCGTCATTTCCCCATGTCAGCATGGATTTATGAGGCGTAGATCAACTACTACAAATCTGCTGGAACTTACCTCATTTGTTATTAGAGGTTTCCAACGCAACCTTCAAACCGATGTGATTTACACGGACTTCAGTAAAGCCTTTGAATCGGTTAACCATTCTCTTCTCGTAAGGAAACTCGACCTAATTGGGTTTCCGGTCGATCTGCTTAAATGGATTTTGAGTTATTTGTCTCACAGAACTCAAAAGGTTCTGTTTAAAAATGCTCTCTCCAAATTCCTCAGTGTCACATCTGGTGTCCCACAAGGTAGCCATCTTGGCCCACTGCTATTTACATTGTTCATTAATGACCTTCCGCTAGTTTTAACCAACTCTCGTGTGCTTATGTACGCTGACGATGGTAAACTATGCCCGCTGTATAAGGACAGCTCTGGCCAGTTGGACTTACAATCGGATCTTAACAATTTTCAGGCATTATGCCGTGCTAACTAATTACATCTCAACAGCTCCAAAAGCAAACTGATGACATTTTCACGTGTCACTCCCCAGTATGCCACTTATATGCTTAATGATTGCTCTTTGGAAAGAATAACTCTTGTTGATGATCTAGGAGTCCGCCTTGTTCCTAAACTTTCGTTCTCTGAACATATTTCCTGCATGGTTAACAAAGCCAGAGGCGTGCTTGGGTTTATAAAGAGGTGGTCGAAGGAATTCGATTCCCCTTATGTAACTAAGAGTCTTTTCACCTCACTTGTTCGGCCCATTTTGGAATATGGTGCTTGCGTTTGGAGTCCAAGTTTTGAAGTCCATATTAATCGCATTGAGTATGTCCAAACAAATTTTTTGCTGTTCGCCCTACGTGGCTTATCCTGGGATGACGACCTAAGATTACCGTCTTTGTCTAGTAGACTTCTATTAATTACCCTTCCTTCGCTAGCTAACCGTAGAACGATGCTTGGCGTCATCTTTCTACATAAGCTAATACGTGGAAACGTGGAGAGCTCTTATCTGCTAGGTCAGCTCAATTTCCATGTACCGCGACTAACATCTAGATCATATATCCCCTTAGTTATTGGTCACTGTAGGAGGGAGTTTGAAGTGCATGAACCCTTTAGGGTTTTATGCGCAGATTACAACCGCCTCTTTGATTTTATTGATGGAAGTGATAGTCTTCCTAAACTTAAAACCCTATTGCTTGTAGAATTAGCTCGTATGTAGTATGAAGTATCTTAGTAACATATAATTTTCCTCGTACTTTCCTTTATTTTCTTTCTCACGCGTCTATCTAGAACGCGTTTCGTGCCGTACGTCACACGGCTGCGCCCCTCGGTCGGTTGGGCGGGAGGTGGGAATCGTTGGGACTCGCGCGTAAAAAAAAAAGAGCCATCTACCAAAGAAGTGCCTTATGTACCTCCAACAGTAATACATTCATCTCAAATAGTTTCTAAAAAAATAGTTTTCCATTCAAAAAGTGCCCACATTTCTCGGATAAACTTGATTTTTTAATGTACAATTTCTCATGCCCAACGCGCCATAAGTTCAAGTTTTCACTTCTGCCTGCACTCGCGGAGTGCAACCCCTCTTGTTTTTTGTTGTGCTAAGATATCGGTCATTAGACATCGTTAAATCAAATTCTTCATACTAAAATTCAATTAATGATTGATTTTTGACATCTGCATCCACTCAAAATCATATGATAATAATTAAATCTTCTATTAATTTGCATCATAAATAGTGCGGAAGCAGCTTTAGAACAAACGAATATTTCGGAGTTTATTTTGAAATGTAAGAGTAATTAGGTTACTATAAGATTCTCAGTGTATTGACTCTAGAAATAAATAAAGAATGAAATGAATTACAAAGAGATAAGAAGTAGTTGAATGACAAGGAGAGAGACACAAAGAGAGAAGCTTCTGAATGATGAAGAGTAGGAAACTTTTGGATAAGAGCGCGGTGGGGAAGGAGAGCGAAATCCCTGCCGAGTAATGCGCAATGTTAGGTAAAAAAAGAATGAGGAACGGAGAGAGGGGCAGAAAGAGTTAGCCCTCCGAGTAGAACAGTCGAAGAACACATAGCGACTCGCTGCGCTGCACTGTAACAAAACAAGAGTGAACATGACTGACGAGCCAGGTAAAAAAAGAATGAGGAACGGAGAGAGGGGCAGAAAGAGTTAGCCCTCCGAGTAGAACAGTCGAAGAACACATAGCGACTCGCTGCGCTGCACTGTAACAAAACAAGCGTGAACATGACTGACGAGCCAGACCCTATATGTAAAACAGTGGTAAATAAAAACACGTCTTACTTCGCTGAGTTATAATTTCAAACTGTTTTATTTTCATAAATTCCTAGCTTAGGTAGCTAACATGAGTATTGCATATCTAAATAGACCCACGCAGGGGCCATTTGTTCCTCTTATCTTAGAACGGCTCAAGATACAAGCGGGGAATTGTCAATGCCCGATATACATAGTTTTAGGGGATGAATCCACGCTTGTTCTCTGTTTACATTTTTAGGCATGCATACATTGTCTTAGGCCCCAGCGGCGTTTTATTTTTATTTTTTTATTTTTAAATGCAACTACATACATATATGCTTACATTGCGCTGCTACGGCTGTTCGATCTATTTACATAAATTGCTTATATATAGGTGTTCATGTGTGAACATTCTGCCAAGGGCCAGCAAGGTTTAGAAGTACAGTTTATTTATTTTATTCACTGTGTTATTTTAACTAAGAGAATACAAATATTAATAAAAATACATATAAATTTTAGTTGAACTTTAAAATTAAGGATTTGGAGCTCGGCCGTCGAAAGTAACGGCTTGTAGCTGCCTGCTTATCTTAAACTGACGTAAGGCATAAATGATTAAAATTAATACAATTATTATACATACAATTAATGAGGTATGTCGATGTGATGCACATTTAAGCCTTTTAATTCTATTTAACTGATTTACCTCATTTATTAAAGTCTGTACTATGGTTTATTGACTTGGCTTAAATGGCCTTAAATGGTATTTAGGTATATATGTATGTATGTAAGCTGATAATCAGACTTATTATTTTCAATTCCACCGACCTAAATTGAATCTATATTTAATGGTCAATCTATTTCAATATTTTACCCGAAATACTCGGAAATTTTAAATTTTTGCTTGTCTTTTAATATTACTACCAGAACAAAGTATAACTGAAAACATACAAATTTCTAATATCTTCTTTTTCTCTGATACCTCCACAGTGAGGTCCTGCCGGGGGATAAAAAGTAGACTTAGCCTTTGTCTTTACGCGACATTTTGCAATCGCAACATTTACCTTTATGATTTTTCGTAGTTTTCTGCCGAACTTTCTTGAAATTTTCATTTGGGAAAACAATAGAAGTGGCAATTGAATTTTTAATCTTCGACTTGGTGGATCCAGAAACAATCCACCCAAAACTAGTATTCTGGCATAATAAGCAATATTTGCCAAACCTCTCTTCACGATATGTGTATACAAATCCGCTCCAATAATTACATCAACTCAACCCGGCTTATTAAATTCCGGGTCAGCTAATGCAAAATCTTGCCATTTGGATTTGTCTACATTTATCTCACTTGTAGGTAGAGTTTTTGGGCGCAAAATTTTTTGAAAAATTAAAATCTTTGTTTATAGGTTTATCCTCCTGGACAGAGCTAGTCGAAGTCAGTCGCTGCTCCAAAAAATCCATTACATCCGATAATTTCTGGATGTCCTTGGTCAGATTAGCCTTCAGTTTTAAAATTTGTATCGCTTTATTTCAATATTTAAAATTGATAAATTCATTAGGCGACTTAATTGTTCCGAAAATAGTTTACGCTTATTTTCGTACCGCTTGGTTAGAAAGTCCCAAGCGGCCTCGTAATTTTCGGCGGTGCCCATTAAAAGATGGGCAACTACATTTCGAGCTTTCCCTTTTAAAGCCGATTTTAAATAATTAAATTTTAAGGAGGTACTGAGACTTTCTCTGGAATGTATCAATTCAATGAATAATTTTTGAAAAAGGTCCCAATCTTTGAAATCGCCGCCAAAGGTGGGCACCTCGACTTTTGGTAGGGTCGGTAAATCCGGAATTTTACCGATACCCTCCCATTTTATATCGACTTTTTCCTTAATCTGTTCATTTATCTCATATGATATATTTTGAATGTCAAATTCTAACTCGCTAAGGGTTAAATCGACATCTAGGCTACATGCTCCTGCTTTTGTTTTTAGTTCGGAAATGTTTTGCCAGAGAAAATGAATTTAATTTTTTCTAATCCTTAAGGTCTCCCTTTTTTCATTCTGTATGTCTTTATAGGTTTCCTCTAAATATGCCCTCAATTGGCTAACCCTTCTTTCAAAAGTTGATTGGCATTGCGCTTCTTTTTTGGACCTATTAAGCTCCCTTAAAGAATCAATTACCCTTTCATACCTTTTCTTCGTGAAATATTCCAGATCTATGGGGCCTAGTTTTACCAACAATTGTGGTTCATTAAAAATTCCCTCTGTAAATTATTTAAAAATTGAACATCCTCGTCTGTTATTCTTCTATTTCCATGGCTATTAACCATTTCCCCACATACCTTGTTTAATTCCGCCTGCCTTTTCAGAAGGTTTAAAATTTGTTCGGACATATTTAAATATTAAAAATAAAATTATTTAATATTTAAAAAATTATTTTCTTATAAGTATTATTTTTTTTTTGTAAGATTATTAATAGAATATAACGAAAATATTCCTTATCTGCTTTCTGCTTTGTTTCTGCTGCTGGGTCGCCGCTGCCGATGTTGTACAGATGGAAGATGATGTCGCTGCTCCTGTAGTAGCTGCAGTCGAAATTTATGCTGGATGTCGTTGCTGCTGCTGCCGCCGATGTCGTCGCTGCCGCTGACATCGTTGCTGCCGATTATGTCGTTGGGATGGCTCAATTTGTAATGCGTGGCTCAACTTTTAACTTTTTGAGCGCTACGCATTAGATTTTTTTTCTCTTTTTAAAGATTTTTTTTTTAATTATTGTTAATGCACTTCTAATTTTTACTCTTTGACAAATACATTCACTACTGATGTTAATATGTTTTATGGTATCACAGCAACCTTTAGCTATATTTCAAGACTAAATGGTGTGTATTTTAAAAACATAAAAGACTCTTGTCTATCTTTTTGTTTTATAGTTATATTCTCTGTTCCTTACCACGGATGGGGGTAAACAAGAGATAATTATTTTGGCAGCCTTAATTCCAAGGTACTGGATTAAAACACTGAACCTCTTACCACAGAAGGGAAAGTTGCAGAGTGTCTCGAAGGACCAACTGTAAAACTGCGCTAAATAAAAACACATCTTACTTCGCTGAGTTATAATTTCAAATTTTTGTATAAAACAAAAGTTTTCTCTCTCTGTGGCCGAATATGTGCATATCAAACGCTGATAAAGCACCGGGACCACGTAGTCGAGATATTCACCCAAATAAAAAAAAAAAACTAAAAAAAAAAATATAAATACATACATATATACATATATACATATATATTATGCATACTTAAAACAAAACTTTTTTTCGCTCTGTGGCCGAATATGTGCACATCAAACTCTGATAAGGCACCGGGACCACAAGAATTCAAAGAATTAAGAAAACTGGAAATATATACAAACTATGCAAAAACAAAAAAAAAAACTTAATCCCCTCACAAGACACATCGGGCAAAAAACTGCTGACATGACAGTTTGAGCTCAAATACAGAAGGAAAATTCCAAATGTGCACTAACAAAGAATTGGATTCAAGTAATTAAGTCATATTTTATTTCGCCGAATATATTCTCCTCTTCTTTTAGTCGCCATACGTTAACTAGCTTTTAATCATATATATTACCCAATGTAAAACAAACCACTAATCCCATATATATATACATTACAGTCAACACTAAGCACGACACAGAGAGGGATAGCACCGGAATACACACAAAATAACTAATTTTAACAAGATACACCTACGCAAGTTATATACTAATATATAAATAAGAATATAAATTAAATTTTGTACACATATATTACAATAACCATTATAAAATAAGTAAGAAACTAAATTTAAAAAAAAGTCACCGCAGCAAGTAGACGATTAGGTTTGAGAAGTGGAGGTAGTTTGTCGGACATTAGAGAAATCGAAGACGAGGAACAACACGACCAAATAGAACAGGAACATCGACATTTTAACGACAACATGAACCATTTAGACTCTGGTAAAGCTTCGGGCTCTCCCAGCCCCACAGTTAGCAACTCGTTGACTATCGTCAACACAAACTTAAGCCCGAAGGACATTTTAGCGTTTGTCCCTCTGACAACCTAGAATCTTTCATAACCAGTGTCGAAGAATTGCTAATGCTCATTCGGTCCGTGGATCAGACGCCGTACGGGCAGATGATCCTCAGGGCTATCCGGAATAGAGTAAAAGGCAACGACTTTATACTAGCAAGAAGACAGAGGCCATATTAATTCGCGAAATTCAAACCTTACCAAGCGGACTCTCCATTAATAAACTATTCTTCGCAATAGCGAAGCTGAGAAGCCAACTGGTGTCATTGACTAATGATCCAAGCTCCGATGTCCAAGACACCACGGCAAAACATGCCCTATACTCCGACATCTGCCTCAATCCATTATTGTTGTAATCCAACAACAACGGCCCACTAAAAACAATTATTAGATCCCGAAACCCAGAATCCATAGAAAAGGCTTACAAATTGGAACAAATAGAACAAAACTCTAACTCCAAAATTCTAACGACCAATAAAATAACCGTTCCCGCGAGAATTCTAACGATCTGCAACATCGCAACCGTAAAAACTCAGGCGACCGGAACCGGCCGTGTCAACGTAATCAAAATAAATTAGGTAGTAATAACACCAGGAAAAATGACACGCGACAACAGACCCAGAACCGACAAGATAGTCACTCGACCAGGACCCAAAACCCGTTCCGAAACCTCGCAAGTTCAACCGACAATACCCCTTCTGCCTCATGCAAAATCAACAATGGAGCAAATTTTTGACAAGAAGCCTCGGACAACTAGTCGGCTTCCTAAACAAAAAGTCCCATGGAAAATCTTTACCTTATGTCCTCTTATCTTCAAAGTTCTTTACAACAAATCCGCATAAATTTCATTTTAATGGCCTTTTAGGCATGGATTTCTTAACCAGTTTAGATGCAAGAATAAACGTAGCAGACTCTGTCCTAGAAATAATGAAGTCTTCCCTGCCAATCCTAACCAGCGTAAATCCGGTTGACACAAAACACACCGTACCATTAAACACTAAAGTCCGATTGCCACTCCCTGTAAACGTTATGGAAGGGGACTTCTTATTCGAAACTACAACCCTAAACAATGACATATCAATCACCGGTGGGCTATATATGGCTTTGCACACTTTGAGGTCTGCACTGTCGGACTACGACCAAACATTATACCTTGAGGAACCATTACAAGCAAAGACGGCCCCTATACAAGACTACGATTATTTGTACTAAATGTTCGCAGGAGAAGCCCCACAACCCACGAACACACAATCAGAATTAGATATTCAAACGGGACACTTGAATGATGAGGAAACACAGAATCTAGTAAAACTTTGCAAACAATTCAAAAAACTTTTCTATAATGAGGATAACCAACTGACGTTTTCAAATGTTGTTAAACACTCAATTCCTACAGTAGACGATGTCCAATAACACACCAATTCGTACAGATACCCTTTTATACACAAAGATGAAGTTCGGAATCAAATTTTAAAGATGCTTCAGCAGAATATTACCAAGAATAGCCATTCCCCTTGAAGTGCACCCGTATGGGTTATACCTACCTACTACAGTGGCGATTGGTAATAGATTTCCGTAAATTAAACGAAAAAACCATTTCAGACAGGTACCCAATCCCCAACATAGCAGACATATTAGACAGTATAGGGAAAACAAAATACTTCACAACAATTGACTTGGCTAGTGGTCTTCATCAGATTGAGATAAATCCACGAGACGCAAACAAAACGGCGTTTACCGTCGAAAACGGAAACTACGAGTTCATGAGGATGCCTTTCGGTCTTAAAAACGCACCTTCAACCTTCCAACGCGTTATGGACAACGTCCTTGGAGACTTAGTAGGAAAGGTTTGCCTTATATACCTTGATGACATTATCATATTCTCCCCTTCGCTACAGAGCCATATTTCAGACATTAAGTCAGTGTTCACCAAATTACAGATGGCGAACCTAAAGATACAACCAGCCAAGTGCAATTTCCTAAGAAAGGAAACTGATTTTTTGGGACACATTGTTACACAAGAAGGAGTTAAACCAAACCCAGATAAAATCCAGGCAATACAAAATTTCCCTTGCCCAAAAACTGTTAGAGAAATTAAGTCCTTCCTAGGCGTACTGAAAGGCAAAAAATCAAAAGTGATTGATGACGAATTTAAGGAAGCGGTAGCTTTTTCAAAGAATCTCTTGTATAATGATCCGATACTAGCTTACCCCGATTTCAATAAACCATTTACATTGACTACGGACGCAAGCAAGTACGCCATCGGCGCAGTATTATCTCAGGGATCTAACACCAACGATAGACCTATTGCATTTGCCAGTCAAATACTTTCCGACACGGAAGTTAGATATTCAACGATAGAAAAAGAGATGCGATCGTTAGGTCTGTTGAGGCATTTTAGACCTTACCTTTTTGGCCGCAGATTTAAAATAGTGACCGACCATAAACCATTAGTCTGGTTGGAAAATATAAAAAATTAATTCGGTGGAAAACCACCCTCGCCGCATACGACTACGAAGCAGTCTATAAGAAAGGATCACAAAATGTTGTTGCTGATGCACTCAGCAGAATAGAACCAAATTTAAATATAAACGAAGATCCGCCGAGAATAACAGTCGTTCAAAAACCAATAAACTACTTTAATATTCAAGCAATCTTCCAAATTGGACCATCAGTCTCAGCACAATTAATAACGCTATTCCCCCATAAGATAAGACGTACCTTCTCGGAACTAGAGTACACGTTCGATTCAATCACTAATATACTTCAGACTATTCTCAAACCAAACAAATCGCATGCCATCCTGGCACCAGACAGCAAAAGTCTCAAAAGAGACATTTACTTCCTACGCATGAAAGAAATTATCACACAAATAATCAACGATTGCGACGTTTGCCTAACACTTAAATATGATAGACAACCTCACAAACCTTTTATGAAAGCTCCACCAGCACAACAGGGCCTTTAGATGTTCATATTGACATCTATACAAACAACAATACGAATAATCTGACTATCATTGATAAATTTTCAAAGTTTGCACAGGCATACCCATTATCTAATAGAAATTCAATTAAAGTTATTGCAGCACTTTCACAATTCTTTAGTACCTTCGCCCTACCGAAGAAATTGGTCTTTGATCAAGGCGCAGAGTTTTCGGGGAACTTGTTCACCGATTTTCTGACCCAAAAACATAGCTATTCACATAACCTCTTTCCAACAGTTAACGGGAAACGCACCTGTTGAACCTGTTCGACATTCACAGAGTTGTATAGAATAGTAGAAACCCGCAGAAAGGAACTCCAACTTGGAACTCCAACTTGGATATTTTCGGAAGTGATGACAACTTACAACAACGCAATACACTCTAGTACTTCTTATACACCGTTTGAACTTTTTCATGGCAGAACTCACATATTCGAAAATACCATTAAATTCGATAACCACCATGACTATTTGTTAAAACTAAACGAATTTAGAAGGGAACTATATCCCAAAATCCAGGAACACCTAAATAACAAAACAGAACAAAGATTGACTAAGATAAACGAAGACAGAGAACCGCCAATCCAAGTCGAAGCTGACGATGGTATTTTTATATAAGAAAATAGGAGCAACAAACTAACACCTAGATTCTCCTTACACAAAGTCAGAGCCGACAAAGGGGTTACACTATTAACCACCAGACAACAAAAACTACACAAACAAAAAATAAGAACAGTAATCCGGAAAAATAATAACACTCCGCACAAATAATTCATTCCAGAACGACCCAATCCGCCGCACAGTCCTTCTCTTTGGAAAGACTCAACGGATCCTCACCCCTTGCATTCATTCACCTGGGAAACGCTCATATACCACAAAACCATAAAATCCTAACCCATGTTGTAGATGTCCAGGATTTCAAAAAATGCCTTTCCGGAAAAAGGGACACATTAAAAGCGCTTAGATTGAACGAAACATTTGAAATCTCACAAGTAATAATAAAAGGGAAACTACAACAATTAGAAGACAGAATAGACACTCTACTTCCACGCGTGAGAAGGAAAAGAGGCTTAGTCAATGGTTTGGGAACTATTCTCAAATCAATTTCGGGTAACCTAGATTATAACGACGGCAAAAACATCCTTGCCGAAATCAAAACTTTAAGGGATACATCCGACTTTTTTAACAAAGAGCAGGAAAAACAGGCAAACTTCGATAAACAAGTTATCATTAGGTTCAGTAATATCACGGATCATATCAATAGGGAACAAACTAAATTACAAATTTCTTAGACTCAACACAAAATGCCATTTTCAAAGAACTTCGGGAAGATAGGGAAAACATCTACACCCTTCAATACATTAACCGAATAAACTACAATATTGACACTCTGACAGAACACATTAATAAAATTGCTGAGAGCCTTTTGGCTAGCAAGTTGGGTTTAATCCCAAAATTTTTGTTTAACAAACAACAAATAGACACCATAATAAGTGCACAAAATATTAAGTTACAACTAGATGAGCACATCTATAATATTCTTACACCATCATGTTACACTTTCAACACCAAATTACTGTTTTATGTTAAGATACCAATTTTTAATGCACAAATGTATAAGCTCACCCACATAATACCCTTACCTTTGAACAATTCACACTTCATCATCTCCTCTGAATTTTTGGCCTATGACAACAACACTTAACATCAATTTCGCGAAAGCTGTCTTAAGGTAGAACAGGAGTTCCTCTGTCCAAAAATCCGAACAGAAGCGGCAACACAAAACAACAGATGCCTATCGGATATCGTCAACAATGCCAAGGAAATAAAATGCGATGTAATAGATGCTGGCCATGAAATGGACATATTCGAAGTGGAAAAAGGATTTATTTTTATTTTCAACGGGAAAAACCTTACTCTAAAATCAACATGTAGCGGTTAAACCTATTTAAACGGCTCATTCGTAATACGATATAAAGACTGCACCGTGTGGATAAACAACATGGAATACAGTGGCAAGGAATTGGTAGAACATGACCACTTCACTTTCATGCTTCACGCCAGTCGTCAAAATATCAAAAAACCAGACGAAAGAACCACTATCACTGGAGAAACTACACCTTGAAGCCATATCAACAGCTGGAAAGATCACTAACATGTTACAACACACTTTAAATTTACGGCCTCATTGCCGCCCTTCGATTATGCCATAAAACAAAGAACATCTTCTTACCACACCCTCCAACTGTCCCTGCCTTTGTGGAGCCGGCCATTCCTCAATTGTGGCCCTCTCTCCACTCTAGGGGGGCAGGAGTTACCGCACACATTGTTCCGGACACACCACCGCCCCCAAGCTCCAGCGACTTAGATGAATGGTCATCAACCCACACCGGGTACATAAACGCTGAGTTTGGAAACCAGCGAAAGCGGAGCCAATCGCTTAAGCAGCAAAGCTCGCGAAACCACTGAACAAGCAGATTCTCACTCCCGACTCCAATCTGCTAGCCATGCAAATCCCCAGTTCATTCCATTCATTCCCTTATATGCTTTATTTATTTCATAAGTCACTTCAGAGTTTATAACACAATAAAGTATCAGAATAATTTTGACCAGAACAGAAGAAGGTTCTTATTGTTTGAAGCCAGGAAACTGTAAAGGACACAGAAGACACCCATTGGACTGGACTAAACTGGACACAGTATTCACATACATATTGTAATTCGCGCGCCCTGGAGCACGCGCAAACGGGGAAATTGCGGGGAGAAGGCTCTAGGGACAAGAGAGAAAGGAATTAACGCCAGATAGAAGGACGGACGCACTAAAGCCCGCCAGCCCTCTATATAAGGCGAGACGCAGCCGGTGAAATCTTCACTTAGCAGCCGGCAGCGATCGGGTAAGGTAAGCCTACCTAGTACCGTTATCCAGTAGTCAGCAGCGAAGTCTATTTGGTTGGCTGAACCGGGTCATCTGATCTGGTAGACCTAATATATAGGAGTTATATATATATATAAGAGTTCCCCCTAGCCCGCATCCTCCCGGCTCGGTTTACCGATCCGCAGTAAGTCTATTCCGTGGTCGACCGAAAGGTTTCCGGGTTTAGTCTCCCTTCGTGGTCGACCGAAAGGTTCCCGAGTTATTGCTCTCTCGCTCTCGTGGTTGACCGAAAGGTTCTCAAGTTATTGCTCTATCGCTCTCGCGGTCGACCGAAAGATTCCCGAGTTATTGCTCTCTCGCTCTCGCGGTCGACCAAAGATTTCCGAGTTATTCTCGTGGTCGACTGAAAGGTTCCCGGGTTATTCTTTTTCGCTCTCGTCGTCGGCTGAAAGGTTTCCGAGTGGGCCCCGCGGGGCACTTGCGGGTCGTCACCACCCACCGGTTTTCCATTACAGCTCTCTCTTCTTGGCTCCTGGCAGGCACCTTGAGTCCGGCCACGTTTCTCCTGGAGGCTGCACGCGACGATCAGTCCACCGACCCGGAAACGAACCCCACAGATCCTGGCGGAAGAAGCAGAACGAGCGATCTAGTATCCACCAAATTGTAAACCCATAGTTGAATAATCGTTACTGTTAATTCACGACAATAATTTCGACAATAGCAATAATACATAATTTGTAATTCGTCAGTCGCAGCAATATCATATAAAGCCACAATAAAGTAAAGTTACCAGGTCAAGCGCATATGTATATTCTGCTGACGACGATGAAGTGGAATGGGGCAATGGTCTTATTTCCGCATATTCGATAAGCAACTTTTAGCTATAAATACCGTTATATTTTTACCAATAAAGTCAGTAATAGTCTTCAACTCAAAGGCATTTTACTCCACCAACCTCAACCTCAGTCCACCTAGTTCAAGTGCTAGTTTATGTAATATTTGCCAGGCATTTAAGCCTCCTCACACACACACAAACATTTTTGGTGACCCCGACAGGAAAAGTTCCGTAAATCTTAGGAACATTCCTGAACACAATCAAAATCCGACAGGAAAAGTTCCGTAACTCTTGGGAACCTTCCTGCACGCTTAAAGTTTCGAAAAAGATCCTTTTGCTAGAACTCAGCTTCTAGTAAATTCCCCATGTATATTGAACACTTGATAATTTCTTCGACCACCAACTGTTGCGAATAAGAGCGTATCCAGCTATCAAGCAAATAAAACACTCCCATCGGTCAGAAATTAAACAAGATTCAATATGACTAACAAGGAGGAGAAAGCAGTCACAGAGGCGTTAGACTTGCAGGAACAGATCAGTCTAGAGATCTCGAAACTTATCCGCAACTTTAAGAAAGATTAAGCGAAAAGATAGCTAAATCCAACTTACTATCAATCAACGTTGGCCGCAATCGATGAAGCGTGAAATCGATTTGCGGATAATGATCGTAATATTCTTGAGAAATATAGGACCTCAAAATATTTGAACTTCTATAAAGACTGTCAAGAGTCATATGAAAAGTATAGAAAAGTCATAACCGACACAATAGCTCAAACTACGAGCCATGCCCAGGGGACACAGGCGCTCCCAGCATACAGCAACCTGTGAGCAAGCTCATATTGGCATGTCGCCGACAAAAAGCGATAGCTAATTTAATCAATCGGGCTCTGAAAGAATTTTCAGGGACCGGAAAGACCGTATCAAGTGATTTGATAAAATCACTATGGTCACAATCTCAAGAAATCCACTTCTCGGTTCATGAAGAATACGAGGACCCGGTCAAGGTAGGATATGACATGAAGTCTTTTCTCCGACTAGAAAGGGACATTCAATCACTGTTAGGAGCAAGATCAAACGCATCAAGCAATGTGCATTTGCCCAAAATGAGCATCCCAAAATTCGATGGTGATCTACTCAAAGGGACACAATTTTTAGATCTATTTAAATGCATGGTCCATGGCACTAACATGCCGACAGTACGAAAAAGGCGGTATCTCAAAACCACCGTAACTGGAGAGGCAGAAAGTTTGATAAGACATATCGATCTCAGAGAAGAAAATTACGGAAGCGCATGGGGTATATTAGTTGACGCGTACAACAACGACATGTAGCCGACACAATTCTCAACCGTCTCGTGCAACACCACACAATCAGTGTATATTACTAATATCGAGTTTCTAGCATCATTAAAGGGACTAGGCATCGATGTCTCGAGCTGGGACACAATATTGATTGCTATTATTAAGCAAAAATTGGATTTTGCTACCAAAGCCTTGTACGAACAGTCGTTTGATGGATCAAGACAACTACAAGGTCTCGACACGATTCTTAGTTTCCTTGACCACCGAATTCGAGTTCTGGAAACAGGAAAAAGAGTTCAACCTTCAAGAGAGGAACAGAAAGGGCCAGCGTGTACTTCTGCCAGCGCTGGAAAATGATCAAACTGTCCATTCTGCAAACGGAATCATTGGCTTTATAAATGTGATGACTTCCGCAATAAAACCATACACGACCGACATAATTGGCTACAAAAACAACGACTGTGCGTCAACTGTTTTAGCAGCGACCACAAAGAAAAGGAATGCTGAGTTGCTGCACCTGATGTAGTTTCAAGATGCAGCATTGTATGGTGTTTTTTATCGCATTTAAAACACTCCGTATCTTGAAACTACATCAGGTGCAGCAACCGAGCCAAAATCTCCGTATGTAGGTGCAGCAAGTAACAAGAGTCACAGTCTGCTGGAAACAGCCAAAGTAGCAGTGAAAGCAAACAATGGTCAGGTAGCTACCGTCAGAGCTTTGCTTGATTCAGGATCACAAGTAAACTTGATCTCTGAACGAATGGCGTCAATGCTGTCACTAAAACTTCACGGTACTTCAATACGTATCGAAGGTGTTGGCTCATTTGAGTTTTATTTTGAAGTTGTATTTTTTGTTTTTATGAAGTCTAGTGTAAGCTAGTGTAGGGCGAAGGCGGGAGCACAATAAAGCTCTCTCTCGCTCATTGCGAATTCGCCCCGCCTTCGCCAACCGTCATCAAGCTAGGCTTTAAGTTCTCTTGTATAAAATATAAGAATTGTCGAAAAATTGAATTCAAATTGAGCGCACATCTTTTCGCTTTCGTCTTGCCAAATAAACTAATTTCTTGCCACAAAGTTTTTCGGTTTTTATTTCTAAAAAACTATTTAGAAATTTCATGGTGCCCCCGAGTGGACAAGAATTATTTTAAATAAAAAAGGCAACAAATTAAAAGTGACAGTGACACAAAATTAAAAGTGACAGTGACACATACAAATAAAAGTGCAATTAAAAAATTATATTTTTTTTCTGTGCATTGAAAAGTATTTGTTATTAAAACAAATAATTGTTGCCCGCGACGCGCTATTTGTTATTAACAATATTCGTGTCGGTCGCGAAATT
>VNJS01010313.1:0-10079 GCA_008042575.1 Drosophila watanabei | reverse complement strand
AAGAAACTACACCTAAAACTAAAAGCCAGCAGCCTCCACTGGATTATAAACGCCCGATCGCCCTTGTGTCCGAACTACAAGGTCCTGCTCTACAACTCCACTCTCAAGCCCTTCTGGAAGTATGGCTCCCAGCTTTGGGGAAACGCGATCAAAACCAACATAGACATAATGCAGCGCGCTCAATCAAAAATCTTGCGAACTATCACTGGAGCACCTGGTATATTCGAAACCAAAACATCCACAGGGATCTTGGCATTCTCGCAGTAAAAGATGAAATAGAGAAGGGGACTTGACTCGGGTTTCCGGAAGAACCCGCCTACAACGTAACGACCTTCCAACCCAGCCATAATTTGTTAGGGCCACTTTTACTGTTCCAGTCTACATGACTGATAGTTGATTATAGTATATGATTTGATACACTTATTGTTAGTTTCGTAAGGAGAAGATTCAATAAATAACAGCAAAGCAATAAAAAAAAAAAAAAATAAATAAGCTGTGAAAATTTACTCAGTAACGCCAGGCCAATATGCTATATGCTCCGGCTCTCTTACTCCATTACAAACCGAAACAACTACTCCTACTACCCCAATCTAAAAAAAAACCTAAACACCAAAAAGGCAATAAAAGAGCAAACACAGCAGTCAAGAACGCGCACAAATATCCTCTTATATTCACAGACAACGTAAACACCAAAGACAAACATTTATACAAGTACTGACAAACTGAAAAGACTGCAAAGACAAACAAATTGTTATTAATAGGACACCAAGGACACATACAAGCTACAAGTTACGGACCACCCCAACTGGCTGACGTCACACAGAACTAACTGGATGAAATACAGGAAGTATGTAAGCTCCCATATTGAGCTTAGCCCCCCGCTCAATATCGAAGCGGACATCGACTGTTCTATCGCAGCCTTGGAAGAGGTACTCGTCACAGCAGTGATCTCAACACTACAACGGAAAGATGTGCAACTAAAGAAGTTCAAGACCAACCTGCAAATTGAACAGCTCGATCTAGAAAAGAGGCATCTAAAACGGGCGTGGCAAACCAGCATATCGCCATGCTCGAAGCAACGACTAAATGAAGCAACCCGCAAACTAAGCCGGGCACTGAAGCAAGATGCCGAATACGCTTTCCCCAACTAGTACATCCTTTGTGGAGGGCTCAACTATATCTAAGCTCTCCGGTAGAAACCGCCTCCCCAATAAGAAATTCTTCAGGCTGCTGGGCACGCAGCGACATGGACAGAGCCGAAACATTTGCCTCACATCTCAGGAGCGTCTTCCAGCCGAACCCTGCTGCAAATCCTTTTGTTCTACCGCAATCACACCCGCGATAACAGCGTTTCGATCGAACGAGATCACTAAAGTCATCCGGGAGCTAAAACCGAAAAAGGCTCCCGGCGGTGACCAAATAACTCCAAAAATGATAATTGAACTTCCGAACTGTGCTATTGAGTTCATCTGTAAACTCTTCAATGGGATCATAAGTCTCGGCTACTACCCAAAATAATGGGAAAAGTCTTTTATCATAATGATACCGAAGCCCGGAAAGATCACACGATTCCGTCCTCTTACAGACCAATAAGCTTATTATCATGCCTGTCGAAATTGTTTGAAAAATGCCTCTTAACACGCATAATAGCATATATGGGAGCTCACAACGTTATCCCAGCCAATCCATTCGGCTTCAGAGAAAAACGTGGAACTATTGAGCAAGTTAACAGAAAAACATCAAAGATTCGCACAGCCTTCGAACGTAGAGAATACTGTAGCGCGATATTTCTCGACGTGTCTCAAGCATTCGACCGCGTCTGGCTCAATGGTCTCATGCATAAAATCAAAACACATTTGCCCGGGTATACTCATAAACTAGTTGAGTCATATCTCCACAACAGAGTCTTCGCAGTGAGATGCAACACAACATCCGAAAACTACAAAATCGAAGCTGGAGTCCCACAAGGAAGCGCACTTGGACCTACTCTATTCGTCCTCTACACAGCGGATATTCCGACGTGCGACCGACTAATTACCTCC
Organism: Drosophila watanabei; assembly: GCA_008042575.1. NCBI lineage: Eukaryota > Metazoa > Arthropoda > Insecta > Diptera > Drosophilidae > Drosophila > Drosophila watanabei. Next base: position 8,037 of record VNJS01010313.1, on the reverse strand, counting down.
ACTTTCCCCGACGATACTGCGATCCTTAGCCGCTCCAGATGCCCAGTCCGTGCAACATCCCAACTCGCCAACCACCTCACGGTAGTGGAGAAGTAGTTATCCGACTGGCATATTAAAATAAACGAACAGAAGTGGAAACACATAACGTTTACTCTTAACAGACAAACATACCCGCCGCTCTACATGAATAGCACACAGGTCCCCCAAGCCAACGAAGTAACGTATTTTGGCGTCCACCTCGACAGACGTCTAACATGGCGAAGAAATATAAAATGCAAGAAACTACACCTAAAACTAAAAGCCAGCAGCCTCCACTGGATTATAAACGCCCGATCGCCCTTGTGTCCGAACTACAAGGTCCTGCTCTACAACTCCACTCTCAAGCCCTTCTGGAAGTATGGCTCCCAGCTTTGGGGAAACGCGATCAAAACCAACATAGACATAATGCAGCGCGCTCAATCAAAAATCTTGCGAACTATCACTGGAGCACCTGGTATATTCGAAACCAAAACATCCACAGGGATCTTGGCATTCTCGCAGTAAAAGATGAAATAGAGAAGGGGACTTGACTCGGGTTTCCGGAAGAACCCGCCTACAACGTAACGACCTTCCAACCCAGCCATAATTTGTTAGGGCCACTTTTACTGTTCCAGTCTACATGACTGATAGTTGATTATAGTATATGATTTGATACACTTATTGTTAGTTTCGTAAGGAGAAGATTCAATAAATAACAGCAAAGCAATAAAAAAAAAAAAAAATAAATAAGCTGTGAAAATTTACTCAGTAACGCCAGGCCAATATGCTATATGCTCCGGCTCTCTTACTCCATTACAAACCGAAACAACTACTCCTACTACCCCAATCTAAAAAAAAACCTAAACACCAAAAAGGCAATAAAAGAGCAAACACAGCAGTCAAGAACGCGCACAAATATCCTCTTATATTCACAGACAACGTAAACACCAAAGACAAACATTTATACAAGTACTGACAAACTGAAAAGACTGCAAAGACAAACAAATTGTTATTAATAGGACACCAAGGACACATACAAGCTACAAACGCCCATTATATGAATAGTTCCCTAACAAGCACCTGCCCCTTTTGCAACACCTCAGCGATAGTCATCCTGCACATTCTAATAGACTGCACTGCACCATCCCAAACTAGATCTATATTCTTTTCCCACGAAAACCCACTCCATCTCCTAGCAAACCCAACAACAGCAAACTCTAACAAAATCATATCTTTTCTCCACAAATTTAATGTCATAAACAAAGTTTAGTTTATAACACAAATATGTAACATAAAATACATCAACAATTTTAAATACACGGACGAGCAGAAGGCCACAGAAGTTATTGCTCTAATTTATAAGCTAACTTTTGTTTTTATATCAACAGTTAGCGTTAAATAAATACAAAATAAATAAAAATCTTTAAACAGAAACTATGATTGAAGGACGATGAACCCGTGTATATAAAAAATTACTGAAATCCTCATAGTCAGAAAGATGAAGTTCAGGTATAGTCTCAAAAGTTAATTGACAATAAAATTGACGAACCGCTTGCATCACCATACAATAGCCCACTTTTGTTAGTTCCGAAGATATCTAATCCCGGCTCTGACAAGAAAAAATTGGCAATTAGTTATTGACTATCGTCAGATTAATGAATAACTGCTGACTAATAAATTTCCGCTCCCAAAAATTGACAACATTTTAGATCAACTAGAGCAAAAATCTTTTTTGAGACGACTTTCATCAAATTGAACTCGATAAAAGTTCGTATCGCTTCAAGCTATTACCATTCGGTTTAAAAATAGCGCCAACTTCATACCAAAGAATGATAACTATAGCACTTCCTGGATTAGATTCTTCTCAAGCTTTCCTTTATATGGATGGTCTAATAGTCCTTGGTTGTTCCGAAAAACATATGCTTAAAATATTAACTGATGTTTTTTGAGAAGTAAAAGACGCGACCCCGCTTTACTTCGCTAAAGTGAGATCGGGTAGAGCAGAGGCCCTTAGCATAAGGGCCGTGCGTCCTACCGAGAGCGGAAGAGCCGAGAGGTTGAGAGCAGAGTTGCCGTCCCTTAGCTTAACTAGCCGCTAGCGAAAATCGGGTATACTGAGGAGCGAAGAGCGGGCGAGCCACTGCCAGCGTAGGGAGGTCGGAATTATGACAATACGCTGTCGGAAAGACTAAAGCGAAAGAGCGGGCGAGCTTTTGGAAGCTCTGTGGGCAGAGGGTATACAGGGTGCCGCCTTCTTGTGTGAACAGAACAACCTGAAGTTGCATCTTGAAAAATGCTCATTTTTTATGCTCGATGTCACTGACAATAGAATCTTGCCTGACGAGAAAAAATACTACGTCATAAAAAACTATCCAATCCGACATTATGCGAACAGCGCTAGAAGATTTGTTGCACTTTGCAATTACTATAGACGTTTTATTAAGAATTTGGCCGACTACTTAAGTCACACAAAAAAATAATTTTTAATTTTAATTGACATCTGATTGGCAGCATGCATTTGAACACCTTTAATCGGAACTAATAAATCCAAATTTATTACAATACCCTCTGTTCAGCAAAGCATTTTGCATAATAACGGAATATAACTTTACAGTCGCATATCTGAAGGATAAAAACAACTATGTAGCTGATGGGTTATCAAGAATAACCATTACCTAACAACAAAATATCATAGGGGGTATAAAGTCACTACAAGATTCCAAAGTATACAGAAATCCCGCGCTGGAGAGAAATCTAAGCAATCTATAGAAAAAACTTCAAATCTCAACGTATATGAAGTCAATAATAATGACAAAGTACGAAATGTAGTGACCTTGCATGAAAAAAGTTAGATATGTTTTTTTCATACATGGGAAAAAATTACTGCAAGATATGATGTTAGCGATTTTTATAATAATGGAATCCTTGAACATTTGATCAGCTTCAACAGCCGAGTCGATCTAAGTATGTCTGTCTGTCCCTTTGTCCCTTTCTACTCTGCAAAAGTATAAAAATAAATGCTTACGCGCTTAAAACTTACAATTACAAAAATATTACAAATACTTTAAAAAATACCATAAAAAGATTAACAAATTCCTACTTCGAAGACACTGAGAAGATAAAAAATACTTACTTCAAATAAGTCAACCGGAACCTCATTTTTTAGCAAATATTTTTGAACACTTGCAACAGCATCTTTTGAATATTCCTATTAATTAAAATATTTTACTTATATATTACCAATGCATATATATATATATATATATATATATATATATAATTAATATATATTAATTCTACTTACATATGTGTGTGATAGCATTTCTTCCATTATAAAATTATCATAAATTTCCCTTGCCAACTTTTTACGCTCGTCATAACATTCTGTTTTTTCAAATGTTTTAATCTAAATAATAAAGCCAATAAGATATGTTTTAGAAATATTTATATGAATACGGATTCACCTGCTCATAAAATTTTAATTGCTGAATAGGTTCATCAGAATCGTTCTCACAAAAATCTTTAAAAAGCAAATAACCTGAAAGAAAATGTTTAATAAAGTTCAATAAAACAACAAGTACATACCCAAAACTTCATTAAAAATTTTGTGAAAATTTAATTCATTTTCCTTTTCCAGATATTTGTACATTACACTTCTGACGCTAGAATTAAACAAAATTAAGTTGTTATACATAAACAGGTGCATGTACATAAGTAAAATATAGATTAGCTGATTTTATAAAAAAAAAGCCTTTGCAAAGCTTAACACATTTTATAATACGGTTATAATTTTGTATTTATTTATAATCTAAATCTATGTGTTTATATCAATACAAATATAAAAGCGTTTGTAAAAAATTATATTCTTCCTTTATTTGGAATGCTGATAATCATGATAATTTCGCTCACAGTTTCGACTTTTCTGTTCGGAAACTAGAACAGGGGCGGGTATGCAATATTGAGAAAGGTGAAAATTAACCGTTTCTGAGGTGCAATAACAAAACAATTATGTTTAAATCTAGTTTGTTACCTTTAGCCAATTCAGTTATGCAATAATGTTCCTAACACATCAGAGAATGATATACAATTTACATCTGTAAATTACATAGTATTTAAAAATTATTCTTTCCTAATCTTGCGGTTCTTTACAAGTGCATCTAGTAGATTCTGTCTCCGGCGGGAGTCCTCCTTCTCTTCCGCGTGGTACTCCGTTACCGACTAGGCAAGCGACAGTTCCCGTAAGTCACACACCATAATATTCCATGACCCCCAATCCTTATCGTGTTCCTTATCTCAAAATGGAAAGTCAAAGCCGTTGGCCCACTAACAGTGTAAGTACACTCTTATAAGGCCCTTTTCATTCTTATCAAAATCTTTCCGAAAGGGCAAAATCTGAACCGCGACCAACCAGACAAAGCTGTTGTCGAGAAGTACGAGCAATACGAAGAGAGTACCCAGCAGCCTTATGCGGAGCGCAATTGCTCACAGAATGTGAATGAGAGCGCTCCGAAGATAGAAAACGACTCGAGGGTCCCAAACCCGATATCATACGTTAGGCTGGGGAAGAAGTTCACTAAGTTGGTTAGAGACAGCCTTGCCATGGCAGTGGTGGGTTAAACGACTGGGAATGGGAGAAGGTCAAGACCAAGCTGGCGGAAATTTTAAAGGACAACTTTTTGAAACAGACACCTTCTATTGACTTCTTAGACATTTTACGGCATTAGGAAGACCTAGAAAAAAATCTTCCTAGCCTTGCCGTTGCTGATACCAAAAAGCTATTTGATAGCTTGGACATTGATGACAATGTCGTGCAGACAAACCTGAAGCACAACTCAAACGCTTTAGGCAATCTTACAGTCCTTCTCTAAAAGATTGACATCCATATCGACCGACGGACATATTGCATTGCAGAAAGATGTTCGGAAGATACTGATACTAATATGGCTTCACACAGCAGTTGTTAGACCTATATAGCACTAGGTCACTAGAACTAAGGTCATTCCCCGCGGCAGCCTTGAAAGTCATTCTAAACATAATCCCGATAGATAACTTAATCAGGAACAGAGAACTACTGGACCGAGAGGGAATTTACCCAATCCGGACAAGGTAGCTGTCTACACCGACACGTCGGGTTAAGGATAAGCTGGTAATTGATTTGATTTCATGTTTTTGCATTTTTAGTTTCTTTGGACTTTTGTTTTTGCCTTTTTTATATTCAGTGATCTAATTACTATTAATAATGGATCATGAAATTATCTGAACTAGCTTTTAGCTAGTGGTTCGATTATATGGGCAACTTCATTCTTTTTTTGCTGAACTGTCGCGGTAAAGATACCAAAAATTGGTATAAGCAAAATTTTCGGGATTCTTGGCTGCAAGACGACGAATTAAAGGAATAGAATCTCAATGATTTGAATGATCCGAAATTTGTCATTCAAACTGCCACGCTGAATATTTTTTAGAGCTTTAATTACTATGCATGCAAAAAATGAAAGTAAGCCAGTTTGTTTTTTCAACAGCTGTTGAAATTTGTCGATATCAGTTGTGTTTTGCACTTTTTACACGAAAAACATTTGAGATAAGAATTTTTTGTGTTTTGAAGCAAATATCGTGTAGTGAAACGTTGCGAATGTAAGAAAAAGCTAATGGTGAAATTTTGGGCCTAGGTCTTAAAATAAGAAGACTCAGAAAACTATAACTAATTTGCGGATTTGTGTTGCTGCATATAAGGTCCGTTAAACATTTTAATAATTTGAATAAAATAATCTTGAACAGAATAACCTTTAAAAGGAAATGAGAAGTAAAAAAATAAGCGCAAATTTGGTTTTAATGATTTACAATTAATTATTACATTCACTAAGATACAGAAAATATATTATTAAAAAAAAAATTATCAATTTATGTATACTTTTTTAAATATATTATATTTATATATATATTCAATATTTATTTTGTATTTCTACTATTCCCTTCACAGCGAGCGGTCGTGTTATGGTTTTGCGCTCCGAATTTGTTTTTTATTGCCTTTTAATTTGTCACCTAACTAGTAATTACTTTTACCGTTTGCTGCCGAGTATGCATGTGTCATTCTGGGTTTAATTAATTGTATTAATCTTTACTTTTCGTTTTGGGCTAAGGTGGTTTTCGGCTATCCCTTTGTGCCTTTTGTAACGGCCATGGTTTTGAATTTTAAAACGAATTCCTGAGGCGCCAAACAAGCTTATTGCTTAGCATAGTTTAATCGATCACATCAACGCTCGCAGCGCTGATATTGTTATATGCTGCCTTGTCTTAAGCTAGCGCTCTTTATTCAGCTGCATTGATAAGCGTCGCTCACGTTGTTCTAGCTCAAACCAGTTCTCGATAAAGCTTTGCATGATGGAAAGCTGAGCTATATAAACCGACCATGCAGCTGCATTCGATCTTTTCCGACTTACCAAAAAGAACTCCGCAGACATAAATAAATTTTTTCCGCATTTTTACTTGTGTTAATTATTCTATTTCGCCCAAAGCGCATAAATAAATATACCAACGAAATAATTGCAGTCATCGGGAGAAAATTATTCTCTGCTTCAACTCCGAGTTGGCCCCAGAAAACTCCCTGGAAAAAGGTCTGAAAACTTCAAATAGACCTTGCAGCTTTTTCAAAAAGGTATGTAAAATTAAAAAATTGAACACAATTTGCGTTTTTATTAACGCTAAAGTTTAATCAGTGTTGTGTTTGGAAGCTGCTAAGTTAACCCCCCCCCCCACTGAAAGGAAGAAAGGCAGAAGCATACATTGGATAAAAAAAGAGGAATAAAATTGAGAAAATTAGGCCATTTGGATCCCAGCTGATTAAATTACACTTGGCCCTCCCTTAACACGGACTCTTTTAGCACGAACGCGGTCTTACACGGTTTCAAATTTGCTCCCATCCCCCTTTTAACACGCTAAAAACCTCGTTCTTAAACGTTTGCAAAATATCGATAATATTTTTTTTGCTGTCGATTTAAGGAGTGCTATAAAGAAGCTTTAAAAGCCACGAAACAATAAAAAAATTACTGCTTTTTATAAGGAGCCACCAAAAAAGAAACCATGTTAAAACAAACTGGCTTTAACTATAAATGCCACCAAATGCATTTCATATTATGAATTATGAATTTTTAGTTATGAACTATGAATTAAAATAATGAATTATGAATTCAAATTATGAATTATGATATGAATAAAACATATGATCTCCTTACTTTTGAACATTTTTTAGTTTCTATAAAGTTTAACATATTAATTAATTATAAGAAGCTACTTTTTTAATTAAATACCAACTTCTAAGTTTGATAATATAAATGGTATGCTTTTATTAAAGGCATATACACAATAACTTTTGGTTAATTTTGAACAAATGTATGAAACTTTAATAAAAACATACCAAATTTGAACAATAAAAAATTGTTTTTGCTGCCGATTTTGAATTTTTAGAACGTAACCCGTTATTTTGTACTGAATTCATGTTTCGCTTAACACCCCCGTGTTAAGCGAGAGCCAGGTGTATACCGAAAGCCGCACCCGTCCAGAGTCCCGAAATCCGCACCTGACCCCTTAGCAGCACCTCTTGCCAAGCACATGGCAGCGGTAGCGCTTGGTCAAGCGACAGCGGCAGAGCAGGAGGAGAGGCAGAGCAGCGGAAATATAAGGCCAGATGGCGACAGCGATCGCTTCACGAGATTTAGGCAAAGGATTTTGTTGTAAAATTTAAGTTGTTGTTTTCCATAAGCTTATCTTTGATTCTTTGATTCTCTTTTGTGGTTCATATTCGCTTATCGCTAGTAGGTAAGGTAAAGAGAGTCTTACGACTTAAAATTGACATAAACTTACGACTACACTGAAAGAAAAATGTCCAAGTTAAATTTTATTACATTTGTGTAAAATTAATTTTGATTTATAGTAATTTCTTGTATTAATTATGAGAAGTTAAATTCAAAGTTAAGGTTCTATTGCCCCAAAAAGCCTCTAGTATCATCATCAAACCACGCTGGA
>VNJS01010305.1:0-43214 GCA_008042575.1 Drosophila watanabei | reverse complement strand
CATATTGGACGCAGCAAGGATTCAGTTCCATCCACAACCACTTTAAAACTTCTGGGAATGGATACATTAAAATAAAACTTATGAATAATTTTAAGTCCTTGAAGAAGTTTGCGCAAAATTTAAACAAATGTAATAATATATCGGAAACTCTGCGGAGGTTTACCGGGACAGCTTGCTATATCGGGAATTCTGGTATCGAGAGGGAGCTCAAAGTCCCGACGATTGAAGACATTATCAATACGCAGGCTGGACACCTTTTATTAAGAAGAAGAAGGAGGCTGAAGAAGTTGTACCCTGTAACAATATTGAATTGATGGGAAAGAGGTATCATAAATTTTTATAAAAAATATTAGATTTAATATAGTACATTTACTAAAAAAAAAAAACCCCTAAGAAGGTTATGCAATACAATGTAATGTAAGTATTCACCACGTAATCACATATTCGGTCAATTTTGTAAATGTTCTAAATAAGTTGAATTTGCATTAAAATGAAAAAAAAAAAATTATTTATTTATTATTAAAAAAAATAATTAATTAAGCTTAATAGTTTTAATCATTTTAACTCTATATGGATGTAAATATAAAGGGAATATATGTATATATATGAATATCTGTGTTATGTACATACAATATATAGCAAAGAAAGAAGCCAAATCATTTTTTGACGCGGTCAAAAGAGAAATGAAGGCAATCACATAGAAAGGTTTATGTTCGCCATTGCAAGGCAATGGAAGCATGTGAAAAATAGCATTTTTCCGCATATGTGCACTGAAAAGGGACAAAAGTCAAATTACAATTCCGTCGCAATATCCTCTTTACTCGCCCGCCTGAACCCTCCCTCCCTTCCCTTCACCTTCTTGGCTTTTAAAATGCATAAATTAGTGCTGGAGTGAAATTGAAATAGAAGGGGTTAAAGAAAAATCCGGACAAAACAATTGTATTTTCCCTTCGGACGCCTTTGTTGACCATTCAACGATAGTATGAAGCTCTACACTTGGCATATTCAGGATCCCGCGTCCCATCCATTCACATGTGATTGCAACTGTGTGTTTGTTTGCATTATCCCAGAAACTTTTGTCTGGTTTTTTGGCTCTGAGTTGCGATTTTTTTTCGGCTCGACCCGACCCGCCCCGGCTATTTACTCTTGAAGTTTCCCAAGGCTTAGAAATTAGAGTGGGAAATGAAAAAAAGCCAAGGGAACCAAGAAACAGGGGAAAAGGGAATACATTCTTTGCCGTTTAACTAAGCCGGTTAGCAAACAGAGTGGACTCTAGGCTCGGAACTACACGACCCACCGAATTGCCAAAAGAGCACATTGAGCGTCTTCACAATCCTTGTGCAGGAGCTTTGGTACCGGGTGTGCAGCTGAGCGCACTTCCCAGTGATTGAATAAGCCGCGAGCACCAACTGCAGCAATGCTCATATAAATGCCTGTTTATAAGACCATCATCTCTTTATAGAAACCTACGGAAGTTCGTTGGGCTATTCAAATCACGTTTCAATTAAAACTTGCCGATACGTTAGATCAATGCATTTTTATTAATCAAGCAAAGGGCAAAATTCGTTTCTTTTTTGGCTGGAAATAACAATGGTGGCTTAGCAACTAAGAAGCTTAAACACTAGATGCGCCTTGGGTTCGACATAAAATATTATGGTACATCATTCAATTACATTACGATAATAATTGTGACAATATACAAATACTCGATCAGTATAATCTACATATTATAAGTATATTTACAAATATCACAAAAAACGGGGCATTGCAAAAGAATCGGTTGGCGGTTAAAGGTTGGTTTAAAATATAGTAAAATGATAGAGCGAAGGGTGAAATGGTAAAATAGAGTCTTTTGTGAACTCTCTGTAGAAGTCCTGAGGCGCATAGAAATAACAGATCCGCACGGTGTGGCACCCGGGGCAAAGTGCAAATCCATTTAATTTCAGTGCGCAATCTATTCATCTCTCTCACATAAACGTGCTAGCTAAGAAGGCAGAGGAGTCTTTGTTCTATTCAGGAAAAGATGCGAAATTGAATGGAATGTTAGCGCGATAAAACCGTGGATTGGGGTAATGGGCCTATAATACTTTGACTACAATCGTGCTTATAGCTTCTCGGAGAACTCGTACGGAGGCGGCAGGCGGCCGTTTTCCACTTTGGAGTCCGGCTCGAAGGCGGGATTTTCATGCTGGCCCATGTTCTGGTCTCGCAATGCATTGGACGCAGCCTCGGCGTGGTTGCGAGCCCGGGTGATTTGTGTGGAGTTTCGCATTCCGTAGCAGAAGTATATCACGTATCCGATCACTATCCAAATGAGGAATCGAATCCATGTGTTCAGGTCCAGCTGAAACATCAGGTACAAGTTTGCGAAAACGCTGAGGCAAGGCACAAACGGCACCAGCGGCACCTTGAAGGTGAGTTCGATTGTAGATACAGGCTGCATGCCGATCACTATGCAAATGAGGATCAGCAAAGCTCCAACCAGGCTCAGAGCGACGATTCCACCGGTGCTGTCCAGATCAAACACCTTCTGGAAAGAGCACCACACAAGACAGACTATAGCAAACACCACAATGCCGACCTTGGTAATAGCCGAGGTCATCGAATTGGGCTCCCGGTAAGAGTTGCCATTGAAGAACTGTCGGATCACATTCGGGGCCTTCACGGACACCACCTTGGTCATCTGCTCATCCTGATAGCGCAGCACCAGGACGCAGATGGCCACGATGGTATAGGCGAGCAGTGTACCAATGGACATCATATCCACGAGCTGATCCAAGTTGAAGAGTAGAGCCATAATAGCTAATATGAGATTAAAAAGGAAAGACAAATGTTAGAAGTTGGGTAAAGGGATAACATAGGGGAGAGGCAACTTACAGGCAAAGATGCCGGACACAATTGTGGCCAGGAGTGGAGTCTTTGTGTAGCTATGCACCGTGGACAGCTTTTTAAAGAGGATGCCGTCATTTCCCATGGCGTAAAGGATGCGGGGCAGTGGGAACATGGCACCCAAAAGACTGGTGCAGAGCGCGAATACCGCGCCGATTGTCACTATCCACTTGATGGTGTACCACTCGACGACGTCGAAGGCATGTGGAAACGGGGCGTCCTTATCCTGCACGTAGTAGGGCAGCATCATGGTCAGCACAGTAGATACGCCGAAGTAAGACAGAAAAATAATGATCAGCGATACAACGATCGAAAGCGGGATATTTCGCTTTGGATTAATGGCCTCTTCGCCCGTGGTGGCGATGCAGTCGAAGCCAACAAAGCCGTAAAAGCACTTGGCGGCCCCGGCCATGACTCCGGCAATTCCGAAGGGCATAAATCCGCCGGTTCCGAAGCCCTCTGGCACATCCTTCTCCGGAATGCGCCAGTTGTCGGCGTTGGCGTTCATCGCTCCAGCTACTAGGACAATGGCGATTGTCACTAAGTTAACTGTTGTAAAGATGTTGTTCAAGAAGCTGGATTCCTTGGCGCCGAAGGCCAATATGGCCGCCAGCAGCAGCACCATGCCGAAGGATAAGAAGTCCGGATAATCACCCAGGAAGTCAACGTCAATGTGCATCGACTCATTCAGCGCCTTTGACATGTCGTTGTTGATCAGCGAGTCGAAGTAACCGCTCAACCCGCGCGCCACAGATGCCGTACCAATCACGTACTCCAGGATGAGGTTCCAACCAATGGTAAAGGCCACAAACTCGCCAATGGTCACGTAGCTGTACACGTAAGCGCTTCCCGCCTTGGGGACACGGGCGGCGAACTCCGCATAGCAGATGCCAGCGAAAGCGGATGCAACAGCCGCAATCAGAAAGGAAATAGTGACAGCCGGACCGGCTATGTTGTAGGCCACCTGACCGGCCAGAACGTAGACTCCGAGGCCCAGTGTACTGCCCACTCCAAGAGCCGTCAGATCGAAGAGATTAAGGACTCGCGCCAACTTAGACTCGCCCTCGTTGACATCGTCCGTCTTGCGGCGGGTAAGTGCTTTCCAGAAATTGGTCATGGCTAGAATAGAATCGAATACGAAAACAGATCGGTTACAATTTGCCTTTACCGTCCACCGTCATTATTAAACTCCCAAATTAACCCAGCTAGTTCATTATTTTTTTAAATTCTGTTATAAGCCGATTTTCATAATAGTTATCTTTGTACAATTGTATGCATCTACATCAGATCTGGACATCAAATGTCAATTTCTGAACCCGGTAAAAAAACAACAACCTTACAAACCTTTCGAACAAAGCAAAGCGAATGCCCGGGGAAAGAGAATGGATGATTTATTTTTGGAAGCAATATACTTCACAGCACACGGTTATCTCAAGATTAGCTCATTCTCGTCGTTAAGTTCGTTTATAAAACCAAAGCAAAAACAGTAAGAGGTTCTATCCAGCTGGCATCTTCTACTTTGCCCATTTCGTACTATTAATATTTAAAGACACGGCTAAGTCAGTAGCGGTCAACGAGTCGATTCAAGAAGGCTGTGAAAGAACGATTTACATATCCTGATTGACTTTCCTTTAGTAGACTTGATTTATCTTTGATTTTTTGTGCATGAAAGAACTCGTTACGCTAATCGTGTTCCATACAGGGCAATAACATCTGTGCATACATAAAATATAATATAATAAATAATCGTTGAGTGCACTTCAGCAACTGTCATGAGATCGGAACCGAGCTCTAAGCTTTTTCTGATTAAACGTATTCCAATTAACACACAGAGAACAAAATGTATGGATTTGGACCAAAAATGTTGATTTAAAATTTACTCTTCTTAGTCTTAAATAACAAAACAGTTTATAGAAAATGTATGTACCCTTGCAGATTGCAATTGGATAATTAATAATCGATACATATTTAATATAATATGAATTACTTTCATGTTCATTTTATTTTACCAGTTAACATTTGTTGTACACTTTTTATTTTCAGTTTTACATTTTCCTCTACATTTCCGACCGTTTCAATGGTAGCTATATGAATTAGCCTTCCGAATTTTATAAAATTCACACCGAACTTTTAAAATATTACAAAAGGGTTTATTCTCAGAGTAGATGAAAATATGTTAAAAACTAATAAAGTTATGTTTTTATCCCCAAAACTTTTCCGTTTTTTTTATGACAGCTATCTACATATATGATTTATTCGTCAGATTTGTATCCCCTTGCAGTATTATTATAATTTCGGTCAGATATTTCTCAATATTAAAACAAAGTTTCAAGGTATATTTTCTATTACATCTATGGATATCATCAGATATTTTACTCGCAAATGTTTTGAAATATATATTGTTTTCTTTATATGGAAATTAAAAGAAATAGGACATATTCTTGAAATACCAGTAAAAAACACGTGAGTTTTTGCTAAAATAATAAAGGTGTGCAAATTTAATCAATTGTAAGCCACATTAAACGATTGCCAGTTGATAACTAATGCGGGAATACCGAGTAATAATTTTAAAATTTACAACTTTCGCCCTAATCAGGCTAATCAGCGAACCATTCGCCAACCCCCACAAGTCGATAAGCCGCCTCAGGGGACACAGAACACGCGCCTGGCTTTATCTTATCGGAAATGGTTCAATGATGGAAGTCCAGATTAACTCATGAAATCGGTGTAAAAGTGCGGAGCACTTGAGTGTGCGTTCAAGAGCATTGCAGATTTAAGACGGTTCTGGGCGATTTCAAGGTTGCCAAGCGAAAGTCATTATTTCTTTACCTATTCTCCGATAGCAAGCCCCATCGCCTGCTTGTATAGTAATTACAGTTGAATAATTATTAGAAACCTGTTTTTGCTGCCTTACTTATAACAAGAGTCTATCCCTGAGTTTTAACTGAGTTATACATATTATCGTTGAATCATCTATGCGAAGGTCGCCCATCCGACTCTATTCATTCCGCTATGGTATAGGTCATTAAAGCCCAATTAATTTCAACCTGTCTCTAGAACACGAAGTTTGTTATATACCAAGGCAAAAGCACAATAAAACCGCGGAACCATATACATTTGAATTTAAAAGGCAACAAACCAAAAAAGCAACAAACCAAATAAAAATTCGGAATCTGTCCCCAAAACAACGGGCTGTTCCTTGAGCATGCACAGCAAGCGTGACTTCTTTTAGTGTTTTTATATTTATGTTAATATTTGCAGGCTTTCTTTGATAAAAGCTCACGTTGAGGCGCGTTGCAATTGTAAATTACACAATTTTATAAGCAGGGCAATAGCTCAACAAGCATCGTCTTTGCTTACGCTTTTGGGCGGATTCGGGATTAGCCATGCAGATAACAAAATTAGCCGCGATTCGCCACTATTAACGTGTCTGTTTGTTTCACTTGACAAGGGGAAGAGTCCTTGTTAATGCAGTATGCAGTGTCCTTGCTCTAGTTATCCCTGAAATTGACATACTTTTCCTCTTCTTTTTCGCCGCGGAATCGATTCGAATTTCTCGCAGTTTCACTACGGTGTCACTCACTCGCAGAAAGCTGAACAAATAACTGCCGATCAAGTAACCGCGCGCGACGCGCTCTAAAGTGCTTGTGATCGTGGGCCGCTAGCGGCGGATCGGTTAAAGCTTTGGTTTTCGCTTTTGGCCCGCAGCTGGCCGGCAGCGTCGGTGGATTGTTAACAACTTTTTCCCAACGAAACGAAAGCAGCTGCGACGCCGTTGCCCTGGGTTTCCGGTTCAATCCGATTCACGCCCGAGGGCACTTTCGAAACGGTCGGATCGTCCGAGAATCGAGAGCCGAGAAACCGAAGATTCGGACTTGAAGCCGAATGTTGAACTCGGCCAACAACAACTTCCACCTACAGAAGTACGGCGGCGCTTGTTAGCTTGTATTTGCAGGTGTAAACGGCTAATCGCTCTGACGTCACTGCGATAAGGCGCTTTCGGCCGTCGCTCTATGGCCCTAGCCGGGACCGCCAGCGCTCGTGCCATTGATTAACCATTAACTAGCTGTACGGACCCACATCCAACTAGGGTTTTTTGGGCACACACTCATCGCCCCAGCTCCCACGCTGCCTATGACTCTCCTGATAACCGGACGGACGCCTTAGGCATGCAGGCACGTCCACGTCCGTCCGCCAAAAAATGTGCTGAACGAGCTTTGCCCTCGGCGGCCGTTAGCCATGATTTTCAGTAGCTAACTCGTCGTAAACAAAACGCTTGTAACTTGCTTAGAATTCAGGCGATTGCACGCATGTGGCAATGATCACGAATCGCCCGGCGAGCGGCGACCTTGACCAAGTTGGCCGGGCAAAGCACCATCCTCGGCGGCTCAGGCCAAAAGATACGGCGAGATGTCTGGAAACACTTGGCAGCTGCTATAGAGTGTGCCCAGCTGAGTCTGCCACTCTGAATCGCTTATATTGTTGTTTTTCCATAAGCCATAACTGCGACTTGACGCTTTTCCAGCCGATTCCGAATAGTCAAATATTAATCAGTTACACTGGGAGCAAAACTTACATGATACGATAAACGTTTTGAGATTTTATTTACAAGATGACCATTTATAAATTTTCTTTCAAAGAATCGACTTAAATCATTATTAAATTATTTGTTTGCTAATCCCCTACCCATCAGTGGTTAATTAAAAAATTAAGTTAGAGATTACCATAAGAGGTATGATACATTTACGGGATCGCGTTGATAATTGCTTTTTTTAAGAAAAAGCTCCATCTGTTGCACAGTGTAAGCAAATCACTTTATCAAAGATTATTTTGCAAAAGGAGAACTCTAAATCTGCAATCTGGAGATCAACAGAGGTCACTAAGAAGTTCGCATTTTTTTCATTTTCCTTGACCTGTCAAAGCTATATAGAAATATAGCTTCTATCGAAATAATTCAATATTAAGAGATACCACAATATAAACTAAATATCCACGAAAATAACAATAAACAAGAAAGTAAGCTTATTTCAGCGTGCCTAACCTTGTATACCCTTGCAGATTGTAACTGAATGATTAACATTTTATTTATATCAAATATATCATGATTTACTCTCATATGCATATTGTTTTTACAGTTAAACTTCTTTTTTCATTTTATACATGTAAAGTTGTACATTTTCCTCAAAATTTACCGATCGTTCCTATGGCAGCTATGTATAAGATACAGTCGGACGATTTTTATGATTTTTAAGCCGAAATTAAAAAAAAAATACAAAATTCTTATATCTCAGATTAGATAAAGGTGCCAAAATTATGATTTTTTTCTTTCTAAAAATTGTATTATCGTTCCTATGCAAGGGTATAAAAATACGCCACAATGATAGACACATTTGACCAAAAAAATAATTATGTTACCTATGTTATTTTTAAAACAGGCTTTTTAATAGTGTTGTAGTTATGGTAAGTTATATTTTTATTTAACTAAAAAAGAAGCCAACTTCTTTCGCTATGCGGAATGCAATTGCTTCTGGTGAGAAAATGGCATGCTGATTGTGATTTTAAATTATTTTCCAATCAGCAAAACATGCTTGCTGCGTAATTAAATCACATAGTGGCACATTGTTGCGCTTGTCTATTCGATGTCAAGTGCTTTGTTTTCCGTGTAGAGTTGATTGCTCCGAAATCATTATAAATTCCTAGCTCCAGCTAGAGTCGAAGACCAGGGCAAGACCAATGACTTGTCAAAATACTTCTCGAATGCCAAGCCTGACCCAAAAGAGACCCGCTGAACAGCCGACACTAAAAGACCGGCTCTCAGAGGGACGGACACGAAGGCAGAAACGGAGTTGGTGCTGGTGTCGGTGTCAGGTGCGAATATGCTAGTAAAACTTGAAAAACAAATCACGCAGCGCCGCAAATATCAGAAAATCTCGTTTGCTGCTCACAGTCCAGCAGTGGGCCTAGTTAGCTGCAACGTGAATCCCCAGCGAGACATCGGAGCTGCGATTACATATGTGTGCCCCACACTCTGGTGCGGATGTCTGCGTGTGCAATTCGATGGGTTGGACGGGAATTAATCGAATGTTGACTGCGGTGACTCCGTCACGACTTCATTATTTGGAGTTTTATTGACATCCGTACCACTCTTCTTAGTTCCTCGATGCGACACTTTGACGTCAGTTGGTCATGGTATGACGACTCTTCTGGCCACCAAACGATGCCAGTCAATGATGGCCTAATTGATCGCTAACTCAATCTGATTGCCTGCCAATATTTAAACTATCCATTGACTGGATAAATATTTTCGCACCTCTACTAAGCGTCTTTGCCCGCTACAGTGGTACAAATCATTGAATTATCAAAAAACCATTAATAAAATTAAATCAAGTTAAGATAAAGAATATTTAATTATGTATGGTGAAAGAAATATTTGGCCCAAAGTAGAAATTAAAATATTAAAAAGTCTATCGATGGCAGCTGTTTTTTAAACTCGCTGACTAAAAGACATTTTGATGAAAAATTGCAGAATCAAGAACCAGAATATACTTTTCCGAATGATTTTTACGTAAGGTTTTGGGATATTTCGACTTAAAAGTGCAAAAAGCCTTTTTTGCTACTTTTGAAGTAGTAGTAGTAGTGTTAAATAAATCAACACGGAGACTGCAGTCGAAGGACAATATAATATAGATATAATACAAAAATATTTATGTTTATACCTTGCCATAAACTAAACTATCTGAATGTTTTATTTTTTTTTTCTTGTTTCCTCAATATGTAGTACGTATTTGGGTTGTAAATAAATTCCGTAGATCGTTAGGCACTTTCGACTCTGCTGGTGATGCTAATTAAGAATCTGCATACATCCTTGTACCCACCAAGCTCCTTTTTTAAAAAGTGTCAGCGGAAGAATTTGAACTTTTGATCTTATTGCTAAAGCTGACATGTTTATCATCCCATTAAATTTTATATGCTTATATTCTCCTTTTTTTTTTTTAAATTGTGAGTCTGTACTTAACGGGTCCACATACCTTTTATCTGCAGGCTAAAGATAAAATTTTGGTCGCTCTTGCTATTATATCCTTTGAGATCTGGTGTTTCATTTGAACAGGGGGATGTGGCTAAGATGACTATTCTAAATTCGAATTGTAGATCCTCCAATAGTTTGAGTATATATAATTTAAGGAAAAACATGTGAGTTATTATAAAAGTTCTTATCAGATTGCAAGTCTCGTCTCGCTCTTTTGCATCTACATATGGATGTTTGACATGCATGACTAGATAATGACGACCGGGAAATCATCGCCGCAAAATGTCTCTCTATGTCTCTTCGCATTATGGAGCAAGTGTCAGGCGATATCGTGGGATTGTAAAGTACCCAGTCGATTTACGATGCACCAATATATTTGCTCTTTAATTTATGATACTTCAATGGGGTCTGGGTTTTACGATCTACGAACAGTTGCGTGGAGCCTCTAGAACGCGGCCCTGCTCCCGCTTACGTAGCCTCGCTAACACTTTTCTAATCGACATACCAATTTCAACAATTCGTCCATTGAGGACTTCACATGGACTTCACCTTTTATACCCCACAATTAGCAAAAAGGATTGTAAATATTTTCTCAATTTTATTTGATTTTTCCTTTTCCACTAGAAAGGATTAGGTCACGTTTATAGCTTCTCCCAGACGGACCATAAAAATTAGTCAAATTGTATAATCCCGCGAATTTTTGAGCTTACCTACATACATTATCTTTCTCCGGCCGCCAGACGTTACCAGATTAATCGCCCGAGAATTCTCGGGCCAAGAGGCATTCATGCGTTGGCTTAGTGCAAAGTCGGCCTCTGCTCCGTCGTCGGAGCCATATAATTTCATTCGCCTAGTATCTGATGCAATTAAAGTAGGCCCCTTATTCATTTAGCAAAGACTCGCGGTAAAGATAACTGCACTCAATATGTGTGACAGCTTGCCGCCGTTCGTGAGTTCACCTCCTAATGGAAAGTGAGAATGTAGGCTGCTTGGCATTATCTTTCTCCCCATGCGGCATTATCTGGCATTATCTATCTAGCTGTGTTGACACCTTGAATGAGCGTTGAGTTAGATTTTGCGCTGAGGTGCGGAGACCCATTTATGTATGTAATGCTTTAGTCACTATCGGTGTCCTAAGAGTTCTGGCCGTGTCTTATGAACATATTTATATATATTTTAAATGCAGAACAGATTTTAAATTAGTAAAAACAAGAAAAGAAACTAACTTAGGCAGGCCGAAGTTTTTATACCCTTGCAGATTGCAATTGGATTATTAATAATTTATTCATATATGGGTCATTCTCTGAAAAGATCAACCGCGGGAAAAAAAAAATTACAAAATCTCTAACATGATTTTTGTCAACAAAGTAACTTTAGGAAATGTTCCAGTAGATAAATTTGAAAGCCTTTCGCGTATTTTAAAACAGATTTCGAAATATTCGCATTCATTTCCGCGTAAATGCGATTTTTTATTATTTTGATGAAAAACATTATAAGCAAGAAAGGAAGCTAACTTCGGCACGTCGAAGTTTTGTATACCCTTGCAGATTTCAATTGCATTAATCATAATCTATTTTAAAATGAACTACTTTCAATTCAATTTAATTTTTACAGCTTTACAATTTTTAACATGTAAAGTAAAATGTAATTTAACTCCACATTTACCGATCGTTTGTATGACAGCTATATGATATGTCGTCAGATTTTAATGAAATTTAAAACAAAATTCTGAAATAATTTTTTTTCTACAAATTTACGGATCGTTTATATGGCAGCTATGATATGATATGATATTGTTGTCCGATTTGGCCCGTTCCAACTTATGTACGAGTGAGCGTACATAGAAGACTACATGCAAAGTTTCATTTAGATAGCTTTAAAACTAAGACACTAGTTTGCGTATAATCGGACAGACGGACAGACGGACATGGCTAGATCGACTCGGCTAGTGATGCTGATCAAGAATATATATACTTTATAGGGTCAGAGATGATTCCATCACTGCGTTGCAAACTTCTGACTGAAATTATAATACCCTTCAAGGGTATAAAAACTTGCAAAGTTTCATTGAGATAGCTTTAAAGCTGAGGGACTAGATTGCATATAATTGGACAGACATCTTAAAAGGACAGTGTCCATGTCTAAAAAATCCAGTCACTTCTGCTCGAATGCCAGGAAAGATATGTATATTGTTTAATCTATGCTAACGCGTAGAAGCTGCAATTCCTAACAAATCCTCAAATATCTTAAAATCCTGACTCTGATTTAAATTCTTTTTTTACAGCCCTAATAACGTTTGAAATGACGAATAGCTTTTCAACAACGAAACCATGTTGACTTGTGTTGTTGGATTTAAAATTGGAATACCAAAAATTTTATATTTAAATTTGAATTGTTTATCATATTAGTAACTTGTTTCGGTTTCATATGAAAGTCCGATTCTTCATCCACCTTTCATGATCCGATAACAGCTGTGGCTCATCAAAAACATAAACAAAAATTATAGTTTATTAACTATTTTAGCTGTTGAACAACAGCTAAAACACAGATTACGGCAGACATTATTGGCAATAAGTTAGAATTAGTTAAGTTACGAGGAATTATAGATTCTCTTATAATTTTTTTCTAACAAAGAGCAAATGTCTCAAAGAGGCTTGCGAAATCTATAAAATAGAGTAGAAGCTAGTTTTCTTTCAAGTTTCTATATATTTTTTTCCAATTACTCTATACTTTGAAATAAATCGAGCTCTAATGCTTGTAGCTTTGGCTCTATATTTTAAATTCCACATTTTAATTGTTCTTGGACAACTTTGTTGCTATATTCGTAGTGAATGCACAATTTTCCTTTGTTAAGAAAAAGAAATCAAATTTGCAGACAAATATAGTACAAAAAATTAAGATGAACAAAAGATGGAGAATAATATGAAAATTTTCGGAATGGCCAAACCTTATGACACATTCGTTTAATGGATGGTGGAAAGCAGATGGATTTCTGTGGGAAGACCCTATCGGAGTAATTCAGGATTAACTTGAAAACGCTTTCAATTAGTAAGGTTTGTGCGTACAATATGCAGGCATATAATGCCCCAAATTACTATGTATAAAGTTTGTTTAATATGCACAGATTTCTTTTTTAAAATATGCATTAAATGTAACCAAAAAATTTGCACATCCCCAAACGCAAAACAGGATTACTACGGCACTGAAAGGAAGGGGTGTGCAGCAAACGATTGATCGTAATCACTAATAGATCTTACAATATAAGACCTTAGTAAGAAGGAATGTTAGAGGGCGCCGATTAAAATTTACTGACTTTATTTTCGCTTATCTCATATTGCTGAATTCTAGGAATCCACTCAAGATAGCTAGCTTAAATTATTGATAGAAATCTGGCATTGCGGAAAAGAACGAATCACTCCTAGTCCTGCAATGCTTTTTTTATCAATTGACTTAATCAGTTTCTGAGTCCAGGGTAGTTGCCATGGGTTCTTTTTCCCTCCAAGTTGTCAACAAGCCATTTTCAAAATGTGCCCTACTGATATCAATTCAAGCCGGAAGGCAAATAGTTTTTAAGTAAAGGACTTTTCAGACCGTTGGAAACCCCTCAATAATACACTTAGAAATGAGTTCTGATGACCAGTCCGAATTTAATAAATCAAATCCCTTTGTTCTATATTTCCGACAACTTAATAACACAAAAACATCTATTGTAAAAAAAACAAAAGCGTGAAAAAATGTATAGCCAAATAATTAAACTACGAGATACCCAGTGTTTAAAAGTCTTAATTACATGTTATCTTTTAAAAATTTATCTACATATTTTAAGCTGAGTAATTATAAAAAAGTAAATAACAAATATTGTCTTAGTTGCTACTTGCTTTTTTTATTTCTTCGTAATATATTTGTGTATTTTAACAGTTAAAGTCCATTTAGGAACAACCCCAACATAATTTCAATTGCCTTTGAAGATTATCCACATTGCAAGAAAATTTTCTAGAAGTTTTAATTACATTAAAATTATAGTAAATTATACTTATGTGAATGCATATGTAAACTAATGGAAAGTTTATCAAATCAATTATCGAAGTTTTTCGAATCAAATATAATGTTTATTACTCCTATACTTACGGGTATTTTGGATGCCGAAGTAGAAGTTCTTGTCCCTATTATTTTAGTCATTATTAGTCTTATGTAAATACCTTTGAACTCTCCCAGTACGGGACATGATCAGTTACAAAAATAATTATGTATACGCTACCAGCCAATGAATAATATACATACATATGCATACTTGTAAAATACTAATTCGTATACATATACAAATATATATATTCGTACATTTTTCAGTGAATATGAAATGAATATACTTTTGAAGTTTTAATTTATTTGTATACCCTTGCTAGGGGTATTATAAATCAAAATTAGGCAACACAATGAGAGCGCCACTCGAGCCTATGAAGTACATGCATTCCTGGTCAGCATCAATAGTTATAATATATTTTTTTAAATAAATACCACAACAATTTGAACTTCCTTGCTTTTCCTTCTTCTCTGAGATATGGCCATTGAAAACGACTTTAGAATAACGGTTGGATTTTATGTATATACGACGAATGTATTACGAAGAACGACAAATTTTTGCTGTTTTCAAACATATACGGATATAGCTTGAGTTAAAGCTTGAGTCAAAGTGCAATCTGCAAGGGTATCGAATTTTGGCTTTCCCAAGTTAGTTTCCTTTCGTATGAAAAATTAATGTATATATGGACTTGTTTTTGGTGGAGGACTAATTAATTTTTAAAAACTATAAATATGAGAAAGCTCCTCGCGAAACTAAATACCCAGTTAGACTGTCACAACGTAATCATAAATACTTATACGTACATGTACAAATAAAAACCAAACAAACAAAAAAACCGCAATAAAAGTTCAGAACAATGGAGAAATGAGACGAACGAAAGCGGAATTACCGTTTAAGTAAAACTTTCTGGGTTTCAGGTCCAATATGTATATAACTTTTGCGCGATGGGAAGCAATTCAGGTTAAGATTACAGAAAACGACACGCACGAGACGACACTTTAATCGAAGTATTTCGCGTAAATTATCCGCACTTTTGTTTTATACTGTGCGCTTGATACGAGTTAAGGAACAACAAACCACACTAATTAATTGAACTCTCGTTCCCGATCGCTCAGCGACCTGTATTAAGCTCAAGACGAAGTAAACTGAAGGCGCACACCTGAACCGTAAATTGTGATGGCAAACAAATAAAGCAGAGGGCCGATGATCAGAGGAGAAGGGAACGAGACAGTACAGTAGACATTCATTAGGCCATTAAATATTGTTAACATTGAGCTCTCAAAATAATAGCACATAATAAAAGCAACACAATGCGATTTTTGAAAAATTATAGTTAGACAACCTAATTAACATAATATTTATTTATTTTTGCAAAGCAGTATTAATTAATTTATAGCTCTAGGGCCTTTTTTATGAAAGTTACATTTAATTGATAAGCCTCTATTTGCAAGCTGCAGAATTCGTTTAAGTCAAGTACAACAGAGAAGCGGGGATTCCGCCAAGAGGCGGGAGTTCCCTAGTGCGGCCGGCCACGCTCCATGGAAAACAGGTTAAGGCTGTCACGTGCCGCCGCATACTGCAGCCAACCAAGTTCGCTTCAGCAAAGTCTCGATGAAAAATTGCCCTCCTAAAATATGTTCGTGCAAGCATGGGTCGAGAACGCATCTGGGGATTTGTATTAGCAACATTAAAAAATTAGCACTTCAAACATTTTAATAATAATAATTACACTTGGAAAAGAACTCGTTAATATCTCTATATTGGAAACTATTAATTTACTTTCATTCAGTTTTAGTTAAGACGACAAAGATGGTTAAATAGCAAATTATTAAACATTTTTTTGCTTTGCTAAAATTAATTGAATTAGGAAGCAATTTATGAACCGGAATTTAATTTTCACTCGAACCTCCTAATAAACCTCACTCAACACCTTTTCGGCAGTCCATTTAGCAATATGTTACTTTAAATAAAGCAAAGCAAAATGGGCTCGATATCAGCCCGCGCCCAGCCCACAAAAAATAATTACAGTGCTAATGAATCTTACAGGCCTTCCGTTTCACGCATTATATCTTTTGAATTTATTTTTGCCTGCACTGCGACTGCCAGAAAATTCATCACTTCAACTCGATTTCCAGCCTTTCGTTTTAATCAACAATTCGCCAAAGAAGTTTCAAACAACGAAAATTGCGTTGCCAAAAGCATACTTGGAAAATTATGCATCTTGATTCAGCCTCCTCAAGAAAGAACAAGCATCCAAAATTATGTAACTTAACAAGTGATTAGCCGCATAAACTTTTCATCTTCAAAGTCGAGCTCCCCATCCCCTGCACACTTTCTTCCATTTTGCCACAAATTTTAACGCTGTTTCCGCCTAATATTTAGCTCCTCTTAGGCGTTGAATGTATTTTGCAAAAGGAAATTGCCTCGTCAACTATCCCAACAAAAGCTATTGTATTCTTGCTAACTACACAAGTTGGGCCCCAAAACAAAATTCATCTTTAATTGGCACCAATTTCGTACATACATGTATGTAAGCATATTTAGACTTTATCAGATTCATTCTACTTTCACATTTCGATTTTTCGCTTTTTGTGCACACGGTACGCGATGCGGAAACGTCTTTATATTGCATAAATTAAGTAGCCCCACACTAGGTCTAAAATGAATGTAAGCTTACACTTGTGCATGCTGCTGGGCTAGTCAGTAATTAACGGGATAATTTAAACTGTCTGACGTTCGTTTGACTGTGATTTGCGTTCTAAACCGACGTCAATGAACGAATTTTTTTTAAGCAGCTGCAAGAGGGTAGAATAGAACGCAAATAAAACATCTGTCTTCTTCGGAAAACATTTTATTAAAGAGTTATATCTAGTTCGACCTAAAAAATATAATCGATATATTTTTAATTTGTATTTTTGTAAACAAATTATCTGGTAAAAAAAAAAAAACAGTCCATTTTGTAAGTCCCAATATTAGGCAATGAATTAAAACATTTGAAAGTAGCATTCAAACTTTTAACAAGCGTATAACTATATTTTTTGTAACGGGGTGGTAAAAGAAAATTTAAAGTAGCTGTCATTTATTTAAACAAAATGTGCTGTCTTATGCCTTTGATTAATTTCAAGATATTACGTACAATTTTTTTTATTTCTGTAAGTAAGATATTTTTTTTCTGACTTTAAAATATGAACAATATTCGTATTGCTAAAGAATTGACAAACGAGGATACTTATTTTTGCTTATATCTCACATATGGGTCATTCTCTGGAAACAACAACCACGGCCAAAAACATAAAAGTTCTTTAAAATTATTTTTGTCAACAAAGTAAAGTTCTTCAAAATTATTTTTGTCAACAAAGTAACTTTAGGAAATGTCCAGTAGATCAAATTTGAAAGCCTTTAACGTATTCTTAAATAGATTTCAAAATATTCGCATGCACAAACATCTTAAGGAGGAGCAAGTTTTGTTTTGAAAAAAAAAACACCTAAAACCGAGGCCTTATGCATTAACTTTGGTTTCCTAACATCACTAGAAGAATGAAAAAAGTCAAAATATAACGGATATATGATCTTCTAATTTACTTAAATTTTAAAAAACAAATTCAACATTCAATTTAAAACAAGAAAGGAAACTAACTTCGGCACGTCTTAGATCGTCTTCAGATCTTAGCACTTTATAGAGCTTTCCAAAAGCTATAAGTTTAAAATTTTGTAAAATTTAAACAAAGTTTTGGAACATGTTTTTTTCAGTTTGAATACGTACAAATGTCCAATTCGACACCAGAGAATTGCCCATATTTCAAAACTAAAGTTAAATGATCAGCAGATCAAGTAACTTGGAAGTTTCTTAAATACATACATACTACATATATGTATTTCTATATTTAATACCAATGCATGCTGTGATTTATGGGGTTTTCAAACTCTGCAGTTAAATTGTTAACATCCCATAAACTCATTAATATCAGTAGCAGTTTAGCTGGGCTCAAACTAGTTTAATACTAGTTTAAAGCAGCGTTATTTTGATCCGTAGTCTTTATGGAGTACCTACTCTAGCCTGTTCCAAAACGAAGTGAAGTGATCTCTCGCTGCTGGCTTGCTCTTTGAATTTTGCACACCAGCAAGACCGTCGACGAAAAGGAACAGAGAACTCGAGATCTTTAAGATCGAGTCGGAACTACAAAAAACACCGACCGAAAGCGGCAAGCGCTGACTGCGAACTCAAATGGGCTTTAGACATAAGTCCACCAAGCTGGCATCGATAGGGCACTGAGATCCCAATGAACGAATGCGCAGTTCGTAAGCGGGCAAGACAATCAGACAACAGCGACAACAGCTATAGTAACATTACTCCGCTCACCTTCGCAATTATTAGGCACATCACCGTATCTAAATTGATACAACTCACAAGCACCGGAATGAATTGAACTGATTCGGTTTGTAAGCGTAATTTGGCGTTTTTAATATCTATGTATATACAGTGCACAGTGTACGATGCAGTTAAATGCCTAACTGGCCGCGCTGCTTGGAGCTACCCGGATGCGCATCGTCCTCTCCGGATTTGGTGCTCTGCTGGTAGATCAGGCCGTCTACGCCCGGAATTGTATTGCAGCCGACACAGGCGTGCAGGGTCTCATGGATAAAAATGTCGCAGTCGGTGCAGAAGAACTGCTTGCAAAAACTGCACTTGAAGACGATTTTGTCAACGAGAGGTCCGAGGGCCTTGGCACAAGCATAGCAGTCTCTGATGCCACCGTCGCGGTCGTGATCTGAAGAACCTGCCAACGCCGGCATTGACTCAAATGGCAACTCCTCAAAGTTGGGCACTGGGAACAAATGATGGTAAGATCGGGCGAGGTGCGGCGCTGAGACTAGGGTCAGGCCACAGGACTGGCATTCCACCGGCAGTTCGCAGTACTTGCTGTTACACTGCGGACAGTGGTGGCCAGTGGTGCAAAGTTCACTGGGCTCCTCCAGGTTCTCTATGTGGCACATGCACATGGACAGTGGGGCGTCCTTGCCCTCCACCTCGCTTTTAGTGTGCGGGAAGCCCATCCGTATGAGGGAATTGTGCTGAGTCTTTGCTGCGGGTGGGGGATCCACCTGTGACATCAGCTGATCCTTGAAGTGGGCGTCATCCAGCACAGCACTGAATGTGCCCATCGTTTGCTGAGTAAGGTAGCGGGCAACGCGGATTTCCGCCGACAACGAGATGACCGAGCACCGTATCCCCTCTTTTTTCAGCTCGTCGATGGTGAGATTTATATCCTCGGGATCGCAGGTAGTCAGGGAGCCAAGGATGACGACAATCTCTCGTGACGCATGTGGGGGAACAACCTTGAGTGTTTTTAACGCCAAATCCAAGCCGTTCTGGAGTGAAGGTTCGCTGGTCAGGGAAACGTTAGCCAAGCTGAAATAAAGCGTATTTTATATTTTCTATTATGAATTGCAATTTCCGTCCACTAACCTTTCCAGCGCCTTAAGGTGTACACGCGAGGTTCCGGTGAGGTCCGTTACCTTTTCGGCCCGCTTCGCCTTGAGCGCGATAATACCGAGCTGACTGATAGGGTTCTGGTCGAAGAACTCTTCGATAAACACCTCCAGCAGCTTGACGGTACAGCGCAATCGAGTGGGCTTTAAGTCCGGCACACTCATGGACTCGGAGCAGTCTAGCACTATAAATAGGTGGCGCATCATGCCCAGCCGGTTTTGCTTAGCCTTATGTGCCATCCGCTGGCGCTTGGCCTTCTGGATGATCTCCGCGATAGCTCCATCCAGCAAACCGTCCTCATCATCCTTGATGGCTTCCCTAAAATTTCCAAAAGTTAGTTGGAACGAGGTCGCACCACAGTAGCCTGCGCTCACCATGTTTTCTCGTAACCCGTTTCCCATCGGTACTCCTTCTGATCTTCGTGCTCTTCTTCGGCCATTTTGCGCTTCTGTTACTTAAAATGCTTATTTCTAAGCTAAACAATTTGTTAATGAAAGGCACCGGCAATTAAAAAGTGTGTACACACCAAAGCATAAAATATTTATATGACAAGGTTGCCAGATTATAATACTTAACACTCAAAACAAGCAAATTGTTGTTAAACTTTATGTATAAATAAATATGTACTCATATTTTATGCCTATATATTTTTTTACCGTACTAAAATCTATATCTTAAATACTTTTTGGTTTTATGTTTTCGCGCGCAAAGTTACCACATCGCTGAAGGTTCTCACCACGGTCTGTGATTGGTTTACAAAGTGCACCGCCACGCGGGCGAACGAAAGATTACGCTACACTCAGAATCCGGGCATTTAAGTTAAATAATCACTTAATAAATTCTTGATTTACATAAAACAGTTCCTACAAACACAGTTTTTAGGTAAGGCTTGCGAGCCAAATATTATCTAAAAATATTTTCCTGCCGATAGGCTCAAAATGTGTGTTATATATATTTACCACACAAGTAGAAAGCGCACACAAATGTCGGGCTAGTTGAAACCAAATCATCACTGGCCCGATTTTTGTGCTGTCGAACGAATTCGCTTTTGGCATTCAGAGTTCGCGCGTACAATTGTGAGCAATAGCGGCACCTCTGCGCGTGTTGAAGAATCAAAAAACAGTTAAATTAAAAACAATTACTTGGAAACAGTATTATATTGTTTTTTACGAGAACTTGTTTATGAAGGGTGCGTGTTCAAAGCGGTGTAGTTAAGTGAATAATGTTGTTTCTGGGTGAAAATTAGGAGCGAGACTTTTGTGGTGGTTATATACAGGTTTAAGCGGGCACCAGAAAATATAAAATATTTTAAAAGTCTAGTAGTATAATATATTATTCTTTTTAAAAAGTTAACTCGCGACGAGTTACCGATTCTCAGAATAAATTTGTACAGTAAAATGTGGCATAATAATAATAAATAATTCAATTAATAGATGAAAAAATTTAGTTATGTAGATAAGTGCTTGGCTCATGATCTACCTCACCCCTTAAAACGCGTTGTGATTAGTTCCCTTTTTTTGTTTAATTGCTTTATTATGTGCTTTATTATTATTCTTGCCATTAATATGCCGCTGCAGCGGCCGTTGCAGATGTGTGGGGAATTCACCACGCTGGGCACACACCGCAGACAACGAAGCTGCCACTAGGTTCAAGTTATTGCGAACACACCACGGCACTGTACTTTTTTTTTGGGCAATGGAGTATTTTAAAATGGAAAGCCAGGGAGAAACAGGCAAGACAGAAACGCTCATCTCACATTTCTAAATTAAATCCACAGTGGAATAGGCGTTGGTGTCGTATATAATGTTGGCACAGGAGATTGCACCGACGGAGATTGGCAAACACGCAAACATAATCAAAGGTGAGTGTGGCGAAAAATATAGGAGTCCAACATAGTGTACATTTTGTTGCCCTCCAGCTGCACAGGAAGACCTGGCCAACATGGACGTCCTGGTGTGTGGACGCTGTTTGAGAGCCTACAACTTTGTTGAGGAATTCCAGGCGCACAAGGAGGACGCCTGCGAGAAGGAGAACGCCAACATGAAGGAGTCTATTGACACTAAGCCGACCATCTGGGCTTTCACACTATGGAAGGCCACGCAACAACACCTACGGAAGGAAGCTAACTCTGGAAACTCCTGGGCCCTATATCAGCATTGGGTCAAGTTGGAGGAGAGCGTTCGCGAACCGTGGATCGTGGCCGGAAAAACAATTCAGTCCTTTGGAAAAATTGCTCACGGACAGCTCCAGGATATGCCGGTGCGCATTACCAAGACTGTCGTCAACCCCAACAACAACAACACCTCCAATAGCAACAAAAATACGAGCATATCCCCCGCCAAAAGTAATAAGAGAATACCGTGGAACAAAACTCTTTGATTAGATTTAATTATTGCATTTATGTACAATTCCAGAGTCGCCTTCCGGCAAGCTGCCAACATTAGCTAATCAGCTGAAGGACACGGAAAACGAACGTCCCAAGTCGAAGCCGGGGACGCCAACGCCAATGCTTCCATCAGGGCCTTCCAGCGGTGCAGTCAAACCAAATAACCGGATTGCCATTCGAATCGATTCCAAGACTGAGCAGCGAACAGAAGAACCTGTGGAGAAGATAGTTGCCAAGCGGTTCAATCCCCGTCGCAAGACTCACGAGTATTTGGTAAAGTGGGTGGATCGCTCGCATCACGAAAACACCTGGGAGGTTATGGCCAATCTTGAGCGAGTTCCTTACTTTCTGCAAATGTTCGAAAAGCAATTGGCGCGCCAGAAACTTACAAGAGAGAAGGGTCTCGATGCCTTGAAACGCTTGCAAACGCCTGGTGCATCCTCAAAATCGGATACTCCTGCCCCCTTAAGTCCAGCTCCAGCTCCAACTCAGATATCGCCAACTTCGCGTCCCTCGCGCACTTCTAAAACAAAGGCAATGGACTCGTTTAAGCAGTGGGTCAGTGAAACTGGGGGTGGCGACGGCTCCACTTCTCCATCCTCAGCAAATGATGATGAATCGGCAACTGAACAAGAATGGCCCCCGGCAACTGGACCAAGTGGAGGAAAGCGTAAGCTCGACCACACAGACTCCAGCTTGGAGGGAAGTGGGCTGAACGACTCAATGGAGCTTGAGGACTTGGAGGAGGATTTACCCTCGCACACTGTGAAGCGTTTAAAAAACGGAGGAAGCTCCGTGCAGTTGAATAAGCCAAGAGTTCAGCCCACGGAAAAGCAACAAACTAAAATCAATGGCAACTCAACCGTCGTCAACGCGTCCGTCACTGAGCAAAAGATGGGTGAAATTATCTACACAGATGATAGCACTAGTTCTGGAATGTTTCGCAAGCCCGAGATGCCCAACACGCTCCAACTGGTAAATAGTGACACTAATTTTTCTGAGAAGCAGCAACTTACAAATGATCTCTCTTGCCCGCTTTAGAAAAAAGAGAAAGCTGAGTGTCCTGTACGGTACCTTTCGCGCTCTGAGGTGGCCAGCAACACAAGAGGAGTGTTTCGGGTGGATAATGCGGAGACCCCGCTCGCTCCTGCCTCGCCTGCCGCCCCACAGTTGCCTCAGAAGATTAGCTCCCTGCCCGTGAGCGGAGGTATTACCAAGCGCCTACCCGTTGCACGGCCAACAAATTCGCCAATTACCGTAGGTCAGCGTCAGCAGGTGCTGCGAACCCCTGGCCAGGGGCCCGCAGGGACGGCGCTCCACCGCAGGCCTGGCGTGGGCGGTACTCCACAGGTGCGGCAAAACCAACAGTTGACACCAGCCCGGGCGCATCCAGGTGGCCGGATCCTAGCGCGCGCTGGAACACCTCAGCAAAGACAACAGCAACAGGCAGCAACGCAGCAGGGTGGCAAGGCAGTGACTCCCGAACAAAAGATTCTTCAACTTTCCAAGTCGGGTGATCTGAAAGTTACGCGAAAAGTGGTGACTCGGGAGGAGATGATAGCACAGCGTGCTGCCCAGGCCCGACAGCAGCGGCAAGTGCAGGCCCAACAACACCAGTCCTCTCAGGTGCAAATGCAGAAAGTGTCCGCAGGCCGTCAGAGGTTAGCTCCAAAAGCAAACATCCAGCCGACACCACTTCAGATGGAGATAGAGGAGGAAGTGCAGCAGCACCAGGCCCAACTGTGCCCAATTACCGGGAAGCTAATCGGCCAGGAGGAGACCCAGCTTCAAATGGAGCAGGAAGGGCAGCAGGAGCAACAGCGTGAACAGTTGGAGGCCGCGGCTCAGGCGCTTTTGGGAGACCAATCCGTTCTTACTAATGAAGATGGATCGGCTTTACTGGTGCGGGGCGAAGACGGCACCGTATACCAAGTGGCCGGGAAAAATGCGGAGGGCCAGACAATACTGGTGACCCACGGTCCGGATGGCGAGCAACAGTTTGCTTATGTTGCCGCCGCTGAAGGGGACGACCAGGACGTCCTCTCTTTAGATCATGCGGTGGCCGAGGCCGTGCAGTCCGGCGAACAGGTTGAAGCGCACGGAGCGGCAGGAGCAGCAGCAGACGAACAGATTCTTGTGTCTATGACAGAGGAGGAACTGGCTCAGCACCAGGCGGCAGCGCTCCAGCATGCAGAGGCATCTGCCACTGGCACAGGAACACCGACTACGGCCCAGATTCATATAACAACTTCCGATAGCGATGGCACGGAAGCTCAGATACCAGCAGAAGTGGTCCAGGCGGACCTCCCTTCACCCGGTGAGTTCAGAATATAAAATGCGTTATAGCAGTGTCTTACTTATAAAAATACATTTACATACTATTTGCAGGTGGCACCCGTCGCGTCGTTTTGCTGCTACAGGACGGCACTTTTATGATGACTGAAATGCACGAGGAACAGTTCAAGACGCTTAACATCCCGACGTAAAGATATGTTAATATATGAATAGCTCTAGGCGATTACTATACTTTAAGTGGATAATATTGAAGACACTCTGCTGTTGTTGGGTCATTAGTCCCAACTTCAGTTTAGCTTAGTCTAAGTAACATACTCTATACCGCAACTCGGATCGTTATGGTAGTTGAGTTTACCAGAGATTACAGAGTTGCCCGTCTAGCCAAACGAGAAATTGTGTTGGAGGCAAATCGGGCTAAATAAATGATGGGAGTATGTAAAACCCTAAATGCACGTCAATCATGGGGTAGGCATATGAACGGTTCTCCTGCTTTGAAATCGGCTGCGTATTCGCATAAACAAATACAAAAAAAAAAAATACAAAAAATAATAATTCATAAGTTAAGGAATTATAATAAATTAAAGTAACAATGTCAATAGTTTAATGTTGTAAGGACAGTGCGGGCTTGCAATTTTCTAATTAACAATTTAGGAAAGATAAACCAACGTGAATTTAACTAATGTTTCAAATAGACATGAATTGTAAATTATTTAAGTACTTTAAAACTAACGAATATTTATATGTATGTTTAATTCTCTGAATCGTACTTGCCAGTTTGCATATTCCGATTTTCTCCATTCATAGCTGCAAATTGGAAATACAATGGATTTCGTGCAAAGCTAATTATAGTTGGCCGCTTACCGCGGCGGATACCATTTTCTTTTTTCTTCTCATCGATACTTCCATCTAAATTTTATTTTGTTTCATTTTTTTTTTATACGTTTCTTAACAACAACTTAAAGAAAGCTAATCGTTAAAAAAATCACCGTTGATCGAGGACCGATTGACATAAAAGAGCATGGAGCGGTTCATCTTTCATAAAAGGGTCCGTACGAGACCTATTTTGAATCAAACGGATCTTTCATAAACATACAAATACGCGTAGATCTTACAAAAAGCATCGACATTTATTAAAAATCAATCTCAAGAAGCCCCATTACCGGAGTTGATCGAGTAGAAAACTATAATAAATCGAATAAAACGAATGAATACAGTAATCAACTTATCATCAAACTTTCTGAAACTTGGCAATGAAAAAACCCACGGTTTCGAAACCATCTCCTTCACAGTGTCCGGGTCCGAACCGTTGCAACAACCGCGACTTCGATTCGTCCAAATCGGGAAGCGACAGTCCGGAACCCCCCCAGCGTGGTGTTGCATCCACCAATATTATCCCCGGAAATTTCCTCAGTGCCCATGCCACTATGCACTCGCACTCTGCCTCCGTGACGGTGCATGTACTGTAGACGAGGATCCCGCCTGGACGCAGGAGCTCGACCGCCTGTGCGAACAAACGGCGCTGGACATGAGGATAGGACTGCAGTACTTTCAGCCGCTTAATGTTGCTAGACAGCTGGGGCCGGTTGCCCAAGCCACTGCAGGGGGCGTCCAACAGGACCCGGTCGAAGCTGCCGCGAGGAAATGGCGGCTCCGTGAGTGAACTGGGTGTCGGTAAAAGGTCTCCGGCTACTGCCTTTGTTGAATCGAACACGTGTGTCGTAATGCTTCGGTAGTTGCATAACTTAGGTCGCATTCTGCGCACACGGCTCGCCGAGCTGTCTAAGGCTACGACAGAACCGCAGTCGTTCATCATCTCGGCTATGTGGGATGTTTTATTACCGGGTGCCGCGCACATGTCCAAGACGCGTTCGCCGGGCTGCGGAGCCAGTACATGAACGCATACAATAGACGGCAGGTTTTGAAGAAGCATGTCAGGACTGCTCAGATCCCCTAGAGCGGGTACATCACTGACATTCGACTGCATCTCGACGGCGACGCCAGTTGGGGGCTTGTCACTGTTGTTAAAAAGCTGGTATCGCTGCATCAGAGTCCTGCCCTGCCCCACGAAGATCTTTTCGGAGCTGTCATAACGCACGGTTGACCCTCGCTTGCATTTTCCAGACAAATCTGCAAAGACGTTAACCGTTTCATTGAGCTGAGTGTTTGACTCCATGGCGAGGACACCGGGGGCGTATATATGGGCTCCTCGAAGAAGAGCAGCTCCGCAGGTGGTGTCCACAATAACCTCCCTAAGGCTTGGATTAGGTGAGATATTTTGTAGGTTTGTCGAGGAATCCAATGGGTCAATGCATAACACTTCCTTCAGCTTGCTCAGTACGTATACCCTTGGAGCCTTTGGGCCGTAGATAGATGCCAGTTTTTCCACAAACGTTCGTCTGCATTCTTCGACGCAGGTGCGGCGCGTGTTTACCCTGTACGTGGTGACCCGAGGCGTCAGACACAACCATTCGAGAAGCGGAGTAAGGCCTGCAGACTAGATGAAACCATCACAGTTTAACAGTTTTAAGAAGCAGTTTTGCTTTGCGCACAATATTTACATTTATTTTCAGGATTTCTTCTTCCAGCCCAGGATTTCCTAAAAACGGCGATTTCGGGTAACGCATCATGCCGGCAGTGCTGCAACGTTAGCAATTTATTTGCTAGATCTAGCAACTTAAAAAAGGTACAAATTTGTTAATTGATAATATCGAAGTCTACCAATTCTTTGTTTTCATATATAGTCGTGTAAATTTCATATATAGTCGTGTACAAAATTAGTTTTGTAATATTTTGTAATTATCTTACCACCTGGCATAGCCATTGCGAACAGATAAAATCCCAATTGATTTTTTGAAATTTTTGATTATCGAGATTGACTGAATCGTGGTAGCCAGCGGGCCACTTTTTTTTAGTGTATTTGAAAGCACTTTAACTTCTTTGGTTACATTTTTTCCGGTTTAAAAAATTGTAAAATGTGAATAAATGAACAATATTTATTGGAGAAACAATTTAAGTTCTATCTTTAAATCAAGCGGAGATACACATTAAAAAATAATTTAAAAAAAAACTTAAAAAGAATAGTGTAAATAGGCGCACTAGAAAATGTATAAAAGAGTACGAGTAAATTTACTACTGGCGTGCTGCCTGATTATTTGCAATCGTACTAAATGGGTTAGGAATAAAGTTTTTATCTAGGTCAAGCCTAGTTATTTATAACGAAACATTTGAAATGCTTAAAGTTTATTTTTGTCATTTTTAAAATCTAGCAGTTTTCGCTTCGATATTCTGGCAGCATTGTCGTTAGTTTCTACTGGCTAGTGACGACAAATAAGCTATTTTCTCAGTTAAGCATCCAAAGCTAAGATCTATATAAAAATGTTGTAAACGGGAAACCGCACATAAAACAAGAACAGAGAAAAATGAACCAGCTGGCTTTTACTCGGTTGGATAATAATTCAATCCAAATAGGAACGCCTAATCAGCATTTCGAGTATTTTTGGAAAAATAGCTACAGTTACGCCAATTGGGGACAGGCTGGCAACGCTGGAGACGAAAAGTCTGGCAGCGCCATGTGCTCGTGTGTCTCCAGCAACCAGCGCTGCCAGACTTTTAGTCTCGGGCTCGAGACGTGGCAGCATTTCATTTTTCTACCACACCTGGCACACTACGGCTATCCCTCTCTAGCTAATGGCCCATAAAACGGTGCCTGCGCTCATCTCTATCGGCAACGTTTACGGTGGTGAGATTGCAGTTTTCTTAACGGTCAAGTTTTATTTTGCTCTGTGATTTTCGACATTTCCAAGCAGAAATTTTAAAAATTTCCGCTCAAGCACGTGTGCAGCTGATTAAGGTACTAGGTGCGTATATGCCTTCAAGAGAAATCAAGGGCTAAAATCAATGAGCGTTTTTAGGAGCTTGTTCCGCAGCAATGTGGACGAATTTTACGTGTTTGTATTGGTGTGCACATAGGCGCACACTAGCGACGGTGACTGTGGGGAATAGTATCAGTTTCAGTGTTGAAAACTTCCGAAATGTATCGTCATCGTTTGGGTTTTTCCATTTTAAGATCAAACGTAATTTATACCCTCGTTTTTGTTTGCATTGATATGCTCTTTTCGCAACAAAATGTATGCCCTATTATTAGTTACAATTATGAAAACATGGTTCCAAAAATTGAGTGTTAATCGACTATCGCTATCGATAGTTTTTCGTCATTATCTTTCTCTTCGCAATTCGGTGTGTGGTGTGTTTGGTAGCAGAGAAAATTTAATCAAAGAAAAATTTAGAAAAGAAGCTCAATTAGTCAGTGAATATAAAAAAGTGTTGTTGAACAAATCGTATCGTATCCCCCGTTCGTAGATTCTCGATTAACTGTAATCAAGATTTTCCTAATTTTGACAAAACAAGGCTCAGCCGCCCTTGCATTTCATCAACCTGGAAGGGAGAAAAAAGCATACGTCACTCACACAGACACACGCAAACCACGTATAGCAGTTGTCCGATCGGAATCTGGGGTCAGTTAAAAGCGCAATATATGGGCCAAGAGTGTTTGCCACGGTGATTGGCCACAGACTGACATCAGTTTTGAGTCGTGGTCCTAATTATTGCGACGGGCCATCTTAGTGGCCTCTTGGATCCGCGTCTTGATGTAGTGGGCAACTCTAGACGGCTGTTACAGAGGGTGTGTGCGTGTAGAGGGTGTTTGTGTGTTGGTGTGATTGCTCCGCTTCCCTCGCAGCAGCTTGGCAAATAAAAGTAGCTACGTGTAGTTTTCGGCTGTCGCCAGCCAAACTATCACCTCTCTGGTGGAGACGGGCATCCTCCAAGGCAGGGAATATCAAAAATGGCTGTGGATTAATTGTTGTCTCTTCATATGCGCATTATGTTTCGTTGGCAACGCTTTACCTATGATTTGCCTGCTGCTAGCGGCGGCGTATTTATAACGGGTGTGGGGCGGGGACTACCTCCTTTCTTCCGATAAAATATAAAAACAGGCAGGCTCCAAATTGGAACCTACTGGCAATTTTGGGCGCTGACTCACTGCAGAATTCGAATCTCAATCGCCCCGCCCCGCTGAAACAAGTAGGTTTCTACACCTGTATGCTGCCCATATCGCTTGCCTAAGCGCTTCTCGGGCCGCACGTTTCTTGAATGGAGCAGCGGGGAAGTGGCGGACGCACATCGTCACCGCTATATACTACAAATCGATATCTTATCAGTCTAAAGCGAGCTGAGCACTAAGCACAATAGCTCGCACACATCCTCCTCGCATTACGGCTAACAAGTTAGCAATTAATTACATAAACAACTTTTGCGAATAGCTTTCAGTCTAGTTCGTTAAATCTCTTCAAAAAAAAAAGAAAAAAAAAAAGAGGAGCGGACTATTGCATTGAATAAAACAATATTTCGTTAGCTTCTTTCGATTTATCATATGTTTCCGGTTTGCACTGTGACTCAGCTGTGATGACTACCAACACGTCAGAGTCGGAGTCGTCATCAGCGATCGCGAAAGGCAAGCAAAGCCGACGTTAGATCCATGCAATCCCAAATAACAATCAGAACACCAAACACCTTTGATATTCTTGTCACACCTTATTTACGTAGAACTGAGCCTGATCCATATGCTACAAATTAATTCGCGACTGTAACCCTTCTTTTTGTTCGGTTTCTTTCAGATTCTACTGGTCCTAAGCACATAAGTCCGGAGTGTGCATAGTTCAATCGGTACAGCAGAAACTCGGATTTGAACTTGTTAAGAATAATTCCAGCCAGTCAGTCTAGCAGCAAAGCAGGCAAATCTGAGATCCGACTTCCATCTCCTGAGCATCTGAAAGACAACAGCAGCCGCTATGGGAAATGTATTTGCTAACTTATTTAAAGGCCTCTTCGGCAAAAAGGAAATGAGAATATTGATGGTCGGTTTGGATGCCGCTGGTAAAACCACAATTCTGTACAAACTCAAATTAGGCGAAATTGTTACAACGATACCTACCATTGGTGAGTGAACGTGATTGTGGTGCAGCGTTCGCCTCCTATCTTGAACTGGAGTCTCATATTTTTGTGTGTTTTCCCCCCCTGCAGGTTTCAATGTGGAGACTGTAGAATACAAGAATATTAGCTTTACAGTGTGGGATGTAGGCGGCCAAGACAAAATTCGTCCCCTGTGGAGGCACTACTTCCAGAATACACAAGTAAGTGGCTGCAGTAGCTGCCTTAAAAGACCCCAAGCGATTTATAATGATGTTAACAACTTGTAATGAGTAACATTGTGATTATTCAAAGTTTATTTTGTTTCAAGACGGGACTGAATTGCGTTCATAGAACCAACTTTTGTTAAGCGACAATTGGACGGTTTGATTAACGATTACTTATGGTTTCTTGTAGGGTCTTATCTTCGTCGTTGACAGCAACGATCGAGAACGTATTGGAGAAGCGAGAGAGGAGTTGATGCGTATGCTGGCGGAGGATGAGCTGAGGGATGCAGTCTTACTAATCTTCGCTAACAAACAGGTAGGCCAATGCACATGCTGCCACATAATAGCCACCAGATCGATTAACGGATGCGTGTTAAAAATGCAGCGCTGTTGATAAGACAACGGTCGTCCTTCACACTTGCATTAATTCCATTGCTTTACCCTTACCTGTTATCAATGCCATTTCACCAATTCTAAACCAATGCTTTCCGATGTTTACTGTAGGATCTGCCACAAGCAATGAACGCGGCCGAAATCACCGACAAGCTCGGCTTGCACTCACTCAGAAACCGCAATTGGTACATTCAGGCGACGTGTGCAACTAGCGGCGATGGGCTCTACGAGGGGCTCGACTGGTTGTCTAATCAGTTAAAGAATGCCAATCGCTAATTAATTACACTACAAATACAATTGAAACCACAACAATTTGAATACAACAATATGATTTCAAGGAAGCCGAAAGTGGCAACAACCAGCAAACAGCAACAGCAAATCAATCCGAAACCGTGGCTGAGGAACATCAAAAAGACGGCATCATAAGTAATTACTTCAATTACAACAACAGCAGCAACAACACCAACAATAAGAGCAGCAGCATCTTCGCATAACTTAAAAGGACGCCTCCTGTCCGTATTTCCAAACAAGATACTGAACTGTTTATTGTGTACCGTGCAAAAGCAAAACTTTTGCAATCAACATATAAAGAACGCTATATAATTTAATTTAAATTCATACATAATTATTGGATGTTTAAATGCAAAACGAGTAAAAGAGAAACCCCCAACCAATCACAAGAAAAAGAAAACTAAAGTATATGGTATAAACAATGTCTTTTTAAGTTATTCTTCTCCCTCCTCCAAACCTCCCCGCCCTCTCATCAATATATCTTTCTTTTAATTTTATAAATATAAAGTAATATTAATGAGAAAAACGAAACTGTAATTGTAATTGCTCTTTAAAAATACAAAAACCTTTTAATTTTTAACACTTTCGTTTCGTGACGTCGCTTGGCCAAGCAAATTAAAAAAAATTTATGCATATAAATAAAATCATATAAAAAAAAGGACAGTACTACTTGAGAGGTAATTCAAAATAAACATTAAATACCAATTAAAACCTGTCGGACTGGTGTTTTTTCCGAAGCAGTTTAACAAAATCCGCCACGGATTTATCGATACAGTTGTCATTTGTTTGAAGTTGCCCTTTCGAAATTGTGCAACACTGTTAAAACAATGTTTTTCGCCATTTCACTACACTAAGCCACGACCAATTAATGCTCGTTTCTAGAGCTGGAAATTATAAATATACAACTACACAAAAATATTATTATTATTAAAGATACGAGTCTTATCATTTCCGTTTGATAAAAAAGTATAAAATATAATATAATATAATATATGAACTAAATGGGAGACCAACTTTTTAACAACCTCCACCCCCACCATAATCAGGAATGCATTTTACACAGAAAACATTTCATTTTTAATTTTTAACATTTTTCTTATCACACTTATCACACAACCAAGCCTTGTGTTCGGTGCAGATGTCAGTGATAAGAAAAATGCTAAGCACCATCGATAGCCACAAAAAACTATCGATGGTGGGTCAGAAAAGTGAAAATTCGATACCTCGATAGTACCATCGATAGTTTCCCAGCTCTATTCGTTTCGTGAAAAATTTTATTCAATTTAATATCCAGATATATTAAATAAAATAACATTCCAGAATGTCCGCAAAGCAAAATTCAAAGAAGTACAAGTGGGCTCTGGACTTCAACGTAAGGTAACGTCAAGTGTGCACTTGAGTAGAACCTCATATATATGTACGTACACTTGTCATCTAATTTTCGGTACAGCAAAAACGCTGACATGCCCTCGCCGTTGGGATACAATCCCTCTGCTCTAGTTAACCAGACCGAGGTGGTGCGTGATCAGCGTCTGGTTATCAAGAAGTCGTGGGATCTCGCTCTTGGGCCGCTGAAGAACGTGAGTACAGCGTTTGACCTGGACATGGGCATTCAGATCTAACCTTTGGATTCCTCGCAGATACCTATGAACCTGTTCATTATGTACATGTCTGGAAACTCGATATCAATTTTTCCCATTATGATGGTGGGCATGATGCTGATACGCCCCATTAAGGCCATGTTCACCACACAGGTGACATCGAAGATGGCCGAAGGAGCCCAGGGAACGGGTCAGCGCATAGTCTACTTCCTAGGCAACCTGGCTAATGTGGCACTGGCCCTCTACAAGTGTCACAGCATGGGCCTGCTACCAACACACGCCTCTGACTGGTTGGCCTTTGTCCAGCCACAGACGCGCCTTGAATATTACGGCGGAGGGATATCCTTCGTTTAGTTCTACTCGTGTAACACAATTTTATTTGAATATAGATACATTTATTTAAACAGAGCTATTACAATCATTGCACTTGTCAGTCCTTTATTAACTTCTTGGCCTCCTTTTTAATGTCGTCTGCTAGTTGTTCGGGGAGCGATCTGTGAAAAATGTGGATCCATCAATTAAATGATTCATATTCATAAAAAGAATTAAAGGTTTTACATTGCATCCGCGAAACTTTTTTGTATAGCAGCTATATATACCATATGGGAATGCGAGTAGCCACTGGCTATCTATTAATATTTATCTGAAATATTTGGTCATATGATCCTATCAACTTAACAATTGGTATTTACATAGTTGTTAACATAAGTCCTAGGCATTTACATATTTGTTAAAATAAGTCCTAGCACTTCAAAGAAAATGTTGGTTTTTATATGCATACTAATATAGTGAACACATCAAAGTTGGTCCAATTTGGAATTGTTAATTTGACTTTTAGGCATCATCCGTGAAAGTTTTAATGACTAAGAAAAGCTCAACTTTATATAATAGTATTCAAAATCAAAGTGAATGTTCAACAAAAATATTAACAATTCAACGGATTCGATCCCAGGCATATACAGACCTAACCGTCTGTATGCGTGGATACGAAAAGAAAAGCTATGGTAAACTGCCAGATACCAGCAGTAGATTTAATCCATTGCGGCAATGTAACTGTAATTCGAACCCCTAATAAGTGATTACGCTTGTATAATTTGTAACTTCGCAAAGTGGCTCGAACGATTTATTTTGAATTTAGTGACGCAGCTTCCCATGTAAAAAACTACCAAATTTCTATTACTTTTTCTTGGTTTGGTCCATAAGCTCCTTGACTTTCTCATTGACCCGCTCCATCAATTTTTGAGGGTCGTCTACGCGTGGCACCTAATTGATAATACAACGAAATTAGAAGTGCGCAAATTGCAGCAACGCTGCTGCAATACGATGCTCACCTCATAGTTCTGCGAGACGTAGATACCCGTGTAGACCCCGGCGCCAAACGTCAGCTGGAATATAAGAAAGAACGAGTTAAAGCGGGTAACGAACGATATTCAGCAGGAAGGTAGGATTCGGCGGTGAAGCTGTGGACCGTAGGCTGACCGTGGAAAAGGACAGTATGCGCTTGAATGTCCAAAATCGTTTCTTTGGGCAGCACGGCTGAGGCTCCTTTAATTCCGCCGGGCAGCAGGTGTTGGCCGAGCGGTTCTGCCCGGCAGCCCTGAGTCTCAAAATGTTTGCCCCTAGCCCGAGGAGTTTCATTCTGGCTTACAGTTAAACGTTAAATAAAAACTATTGATTTGGTGAGCTTAGTTCGGGCTCTCTTTGTACAACGACTGTTTAAATTTGACCTTTGACACGACGTGATTCCCAAAGAGCAGCTGATTTGTTTTGTTTTCAAACAGTTGAGGCTGGCTGGGCGTCTTATATAACCCTGAACTCTGTGTCACACGTCCTAGCAAACAAATTGTTTATCCAAACAGCCAGCAACGTCATCGCCGCAAAAAGCGGCCTAATGCACGCAAAGGCGGATGTGGATATTAACTTATCTATGTATGCGTGTTTGCATGTACAGATGTTGCCAATAGTTCCCTTCCCGTGGACGACTGGAGATCGCTGTGGTGACCAGAACTAGCCAGAAGATGTACTTACCAGAAACTTGAGCATTGTTGAATAGCTGAAAGTGCCTTTGTCGCCCGCACCCGCCAGCGTAAGAGTTTTTACTGAGAGAAAGTTGGAAATGTACAAAAGAGACGCGGGAGCGTGTGAGCGGTAGCCTGACAACAGCTGACGGCACACTGAGGTTCTCTCTCGCTCTTTTCGCGAGGGTTAGATAATCGATGATAAGTTTTAATAACTGCGTAAACTGACTGGAAAGATGCGTCAGATAAGGGAAATTCGATCTTTTCACTTTTACCCTTAAGTTTTGCAGTAAACAGCTCTTAATACGCACTACGAACTTATCAGCGAAACGGAAATGGAACAAACACAAAGGCAACGAAATAGACGAATATTTTATAAAAATAAAACTGGTTGTTTTGCTTGTGGACGGATCCGGGGATTGGGGTGGCGAACCTTAAATACATATTTATGTTCAGTGGCTCAGCTGTTTTTTGAATAATTGGACACGAATTGATAGCGCCGCAATGAAACGACGTTAATCAACACTGCTTCCCTTTTTTTTGGCCAACAACTGCCCATTGATGGACGGAATAAAATATATTTATTTTACAATTAGAGATATATGTGTGCACAGTTAACAACAATTGCATTGCACTCTCCACAAATTTGGCTCTTACATTACAACTTATGGCTAATACTTCAATCGTTTCCGATCAAGCGAGGACCGCAGGCCGCGTTTTAAGGTAGATGAACATCACCAGAAGGGCCGCCAAGACTCCAACCGCTGGGAGCACCACGGTGCGGATCTTCGCCTGGATCTCCAAATTATCCAGTTTGCGCTCCTGCTTCTGCTTCCGTGTCTCCTTGACCTTACCCTTTAATTGGCGCATTTTCCCTGCAAGTTTAATCTATGTGTTCTAGGTTTGATGACGTGGGTAGCCCGGTGCGTGCGTAGAAAGTGATGCCAGCTCTTTGTGATACTCAACAAGTAGCTTCTCGATGACGAAGAAGAAGCAGAACCGAGGAAAGTGGGTTGGTTGAAAGTGGCCGTATTCCAGCCAATTAATTTTTTTGGTTTATATTCAATTCAATTTAATTCGCGCAATTGATCGTTGCCCAATTAGAAAATTTGCGGTGTGCCCGCCGGATTTTTTGGTGATAATGAATGTCCACTTTGCCAGCATCTGGGCACACTAAAACCTCAAAACATCTCAAGATCCAGTGCTGCCCATCGTCCCATCACCTAATGCTACCCGGCGTCAGTGATGCCCATTTAGGATGAATGAGGCGCGGGATTCAAGTTGATTTGCCTTAGGAAAGGAGATCTTGGTATTTTTTTTGTCTGCGCAATGAAAAAGCCAGTAGGAATTTAAAAACATAATTATATTATAAACCATTTAATCATAAAGTACAAAAAAATAAATGTA
This sequence comes from Drosophila watanabei, assembly GCA_008042575.1. Taxonomy (NCBI): domain Eukaryota; kingdom Metazoa; phylum Arthropoda; class Insecta; order Diptera; family Drosophilidae; genus Drosophila; species Drosophila watanabei. The sequence goes on along the minus strand of VNJS01010305.1, from coordinate 7,141 downwards.
TATTTTTTTTAAATTCGTAGACCCAGTTTTTCCTTGGCTGAACACATCACGTTTTTAAAAGCTAACTTATTTTCTCGTCCTTACATGCCGTGGGCAAATAAAGTTTAAGTATGTTCTAGTTCTGTAACTTAATACACATACAAATTTATTGAGGCATGGAGATAAATTTTTGTTTTATTTCTATTGAGTAAATAGTCCATTATAGTTTTTATAAAGACAAGTTTTTAAACTCCTGCTATCCAGACTATCATGTAACCACCTCCATGATTAACAGTTGGGGATAAACTTTATAATCAAACACTTTGTTGGGTTTCTCGATACTTTTTAAGACCCATCCGAAACAAAATGTTACATTTTGACTCATTACCAGTGTTCTCAACTTTTTCTTGAAAAAAAAGCTGTTTTTGACTGGAAAAAGAATTAACAGGAAAGGAAGCTAACTTCGGAACGCCGAAGTTGATATACCCTTGCAGATTTCAACTGATTTATTTTTAATCTAACCCTATCTATTTTAAAATGAATTACTTTCAACATAATTTTTTTTTTACAGTTTTACCTTTTTTACATTTTTACATGTGAAGTAAAATGTAATTTACGTCCATATTTACCGATCGTTTGTATGGCAGCTATATATATAGTCGTCCGATTTTTATGAAATTTAAAACAAAATTCTAAAATAATATATAATGCTTGTATACCAAAGTAGAAAAAGTTATGTTGAAAACTGACAAAGTTATAATTTTTTTTCTGAAAATATCGCGACCGTTCCTATGGCAGCTATATGATATAGTAGTCCGATTTTTATAAAATTAAATCCAAAAATCTGAAACAATATATAAAGCCTATAACCGAGAGTTGTTTAAAAACATTAAAGTTATGATTTTTTTTCAACAAATTTACGGATCGTTTGTATGGCAGCTATATGATATAGTCGTCCGATCTGGCCCGTTCCGACTTATGTACGAGTGAGAGTATATAGAAGACTATCTGCAAAGTTTTAATCAGATAGCTTTAAAACTGAGGGACTAGTTTGCGTAGAAACGGACGGACAAACAGACAGACAGACAGACAGACGGACAGACGGACATGGCTAGATCGACTCGGCTGTTAATGCTGATCAAGAATATATATACTTTATAGGGTCGGAGATGCGTTGCAAACTTCTGACTGAAATTATAATACCCTGCAAGGGTATAAAAAGACAAAAAATTGGAAAAAGCTAAAAAAAAGAATCTGTTTTTAAAAACAATAATTTGTTGGTTATAGTTATATTCTATTTTCTTGATGATTGTATTCTTAATTAGAGTATATTTATAATGTCATCAATTTGTGGGTCCTGGCTATCATAGCATAATCCTGTTCCAATTATATGCAAATACTTGTTGGGAACGGTATAGGTGTAGCTGCATTTCTGCAGTCTGCGCAAGCCATATCTGTAAGTTCGCAGTAAAATATGTCATTTATATTTAAAGTAACAGTTAAGCTAATTACCTTTTATACAGTACACTATTAAGTGTAGACAATTCAATTTTGTTTCGCAATTTAGATTTTACAAGATTCACTTGGCTAAATATGCGCTCCAATTCCCTACGTACCCATGCCTTAATGTCCTCACTTTTAAGCCACGCATCGCGCACTTTTTGCTTATAGTCTTTTGGCATCTTGAAAGTCGTCGTTCTTCTAACTCCCGTTTCTTGAAACTCGTTTTAATGTGACCAAAGTCAGAAATGAAGGATTTCTCCTTATGCTATCCCTATAGGTATTCTTAAAAGTATTTTTAAAAGTAATCTTAAGAATATTCTTAAAAGTAGCAAAGGTTGCGTTGATGGATCAGTATTCGTTGAGCATGTTTTGCTGAAGGCAACCAATGTAACGTCATACACAAAAAATCGGAAAAAATCGTTTAAACAAAATTAAAAGCCAGAATTCCCGCTGCCAGCTGTTTATAAATTTTTCTAGCAAATGACATTCAGAAAAAGCTAGATTATACGGTAAAAAAGCGAATCTGGCAACAGTGCCCATTACTCCAAATAGCAGTATCCGAAAGTGGTTCCGACCCGTTTACAGATCTGTTTTAAAAATTCAGCCTCTTATTTATAATTTACATTATAAATTGAAGGCTTCTTCTTGGAGATGTTCTTGCGTTGTACTCCTTCTTATAGACCCAATATCGTACAGTTTAAGGACGACTATATCATATAGGAAATATGAGGAAAACTAAATTTTACTTTACATGTAAAAATGTAAAACTGTAAAAATACATTAATATGAATGTAATTAATTTTATATTACAAAGGGATAGATTATAATTGATACAATTTAAATCTGCAAGGGTATACAAATTTAGTTAGTTAGCTTCCTTTCTTGTTTTTTTTGTAAATGTACGGATCGTTTCTATGGAGCTATGTATATGATATAGTTGACCGATTCAGCTCGTTTCGACTTATATATGAGTGAAAGTATATAGAAGATTATCTGCAAAGTTTCATTCAAGCAAGCAAGTCTGTGATCAATATAAATGCAACAAATTACTTGATTAGTCAAAAGAATATGTTATAGTTCTTATATACGAATTAAACCTTATTCTTGACCACTGTCAGTTTATCAGACTTTACGCCATAGCCAGTGGTTCAAAAACAACAACAATAACCATTGCACATTTTCGGGGTCCTTCCTTGGATCGATGCTTGTAATTCCCAACGCTTTTTAGCTAGTAGTTAGCTCTTGGCCAATGATTCGGGTAGCTCCAACGATACGATCGTAACCACAACTGCTACTGTTCTTTGGAAAAAGTCGCATCTTTAATAAAAAGCAAAGTCAGATTGACCTCGAGTCTGGAGAATTCCCGTAAATTAATTGAAATAAATATAAAAAAAAACAAAAAAACATTTATTTTAGGTAGCCGCAGCTCAAAAACAAGGCTATAGAAACAACTGACCATCTGAGGTAAGTTTAAGGCAGATAGCTTAGTTAAAATATTTCTATAATAGATCAGACATATTCTATCTGGCTCTGATCTATCTTTGAAATGTTCTATTATTTCATATTTGGTTGAGACAAAAGAGTCGCACTCTTTCCAAACTTATTTTTCAAAATAAATGGTAAAAGTGAACATTTTATAAGATAATAAAAAGTTGTGGTGAGTGTGCTTGCCTTTTTTCTCTCACTACAGCAACTGCAAGAGGCCGTGAAACTGTCATGTTCAAAACAAATCTTTTAGTCAANCAATTTTCTTTATACTTTAAAAGTTATACTTATTTTAAAATTGGCGTCGTCGATTCGACGAAGCATAACCTTAGTGTAGGAAAAATAAGGGCAGCCATCTGGGTTAAGGAGTCATTTTCGACCATATAATGTATATATATTCTTGATCAAGATCAACAGTCGAGTCGATCTAGCCATGTCCGTCTGTCAGTCTAGCTTTTCTTAGCTATATAGTCCAGTAGATCTCTACTGCATAGCACACATTTTTGGCGCAACCTACCGGAAATTTTTAAATTTACACCCGTCTTTTAAAAAAGGACCTTACTTCAGCTCTAAGCGTCCTATCGATGGCCCATCGAGACCCATGTGAAACACAGAGCAGGGAAGCTGTCGAAGACTCATTCTCGTACAAGAACGTCTGAAGGCTCAAAACTTTTCCCTGGCGAAATTAATGTGCGCGGTCAAAGCTGGAAGAAAAATTGAAAAACGGTGCTTTAAAGGAGGATAAAAGAGGTATATATGAACGCGTTGATCAAACACGAACGAACGAAGGAATGTCAAGGAAGAACAACTTGATGATCAGCTTGGCATACAGGGCCTTTTAGCGCAGGCAAAGTAGCTACCAACAACTCCATGATCCATGCAGCCAGAATAAACTCGGAACTGCCGGCTGGAAGAAATGTCATTGCACAATGGGATCATTGGAGGCAGCAAACGAAACGAAACAATCGTAAAACTGTAACAGCTGGGGCGCCGAGTTTAATGGCTTATACAGCTCAAGGTATAACCCTATAGAAAAACCGAAAAGTTGGCGCCACAGGATGACAGGTCGATACCAAAGCAATCTGCACAGACACACCGGCTCCAGGGCTAGATCCCACCAAGGCCTGTATTTTAAAATCAGCAACATGCATGCAGCACTCCACATCCTTGTCAGGTAATAAACAGTATTTTTACATAGAATGTAATGTCTGAAGCTAGGATCGCATATCACGAAGTTAATCCCGCGTTTAAAAATCTCTGCAAACTGAAGCAGTAAAATTACCATGGAACAAGAAATGGCAGTCGTAAGAAGAAGTAAAGCTTTCTGGGAACTTGCTAGGAAGTTCAAAAAAACAGCCAAGACAGATACAAGCAGAGTCATCCATATACGTCAGACAATGAGGTGATTTGCAATCAACTCGGCAAAGACTAACAAAGCTCCTGGCACTGACAGGATCCCAGTAGAGTTTTATAAGCGTGCTACTCCTCAATGCATTCAGATGCCGACAGCGGTCTACAACTATATCTTGTTCACCGACTGCGCCCCAAGTAGCATTAAGGAAAGCATCAGATTTCCAATATTTAAGAAGGAGACCCCTTAATAGCTAGCAATAAATTAATGAGTCCTTTAGGCTTTCTGCATATACACATATTGCTGAGACGTCTTACGGAATGGGTTTAAGTTTAACGTGTACTCATCGAGTTCCAGTTCGGCTTCCGGAAAAGTTATTCTATCGTGAACGGCGTCTTTGCGTTTTCCTTAGTTGTCAACCCTTTTTTGAACAAAAAGAAGAAACTATATATTGGCAATTTCACAGAAAGTTCAAACGCGGGCAAAAAACTAAAACCTCTCTAAAATTGTTTTTTTTTTTACAATATAGTAACATTGGGAAACGGCCCAATTGATCCAATTTGAAAGGCTTTAGCATATTATAAAACAAATTTCGAAATATTCGAAAGCATATTCGCGAACCCGCGATTTTTCTATTATTTAATTTTATTTTTACAGTTTTACATTTTTATACCCTTGCAGGGTATTATAATTTCAGTCAGAAGTTTGCAACGCAGTGAAGGAGTCATCTCCGACCCTATGAAGTATATATATTCTTGATCAGCATCAACAGCCGAGTCGATCTAGCCATGTCCGTCTGTCCGTCCGTTCCTACGCAAACTAGTCCCTCAGTTTTGAAGCTATCTGAATGAAACTTTGTAGATAGTCTTCTATATACTCTCACTCGGACATAAGTCGGAACGAGCCGGATCAGACGACTATATCATATAGCTGCCATACAAACGATCCGTGAATTTTTTGAAACAAAATTTTAATTTCACTGTTTTTGAACATATCTTGACCAACTCTCGGTTATGATCTTTATATATTATTTTAGATTTTAAGATTAAATTTCATAAAAATCGGATGACTATATCATATATCTGCCATACAAACGGTCGGTAAAAAATGTAAAACTGTAAGAAATGTAAAACTGTAAAAAATGTAAAACTGTAAAAAAATGTAAAATTGTAGGAATATGAAAGTAATTCATATTATATTATTTTGGGATAGATTAGAATTGATACAATTGGAATCTGCAAGGGTATACAAACTTCGGCGTGCCGAAGTTAGCTTTCTTTCTTGTTTTACATGTTTACATGAGTGTCACCACAGTTGTATAAAAAGCAACGCCAATCCCCGTTTTCTCAATGATGGATACTGCATCTAAAATGAATTACAGATGGTCTATTTTGATGCCTTCTTTAAGGAAAGCTTTTGTTTGTAGACGGATTACAGGTACGCAAAAAAGACACCAATTTTAAAAACGCCATTCTGCGCCGATTGCATTGCGGATATATTTTCTGACCATTCAAAAATAGTTAGTTATGATTCGGCCGCAAGGCATATATTTTAGTTTGCCACAGATCGAGGAGCATTGCATTATGCATTGGCAATATTTGTTCCAGATCAGGTTAGAAATTTCTCAGGTCTTTACTGACGAACTTGAAAACAGCTTTCAGCCATTTGCGCATTGGTATTAGAAAAATGAAATTATAAATCTTTTTTTATGTTCGATATATATTACCTGAAGAAATTATGAAAAACAAGAAAGGAAGCTAACTTCGGCATGCTGAAGATTGTATACCCTTGCAGATTCCAATTGTGCCAATACTAATCGATCCCTATATAATATAAAATGAATTACTTTCATATTCATTTTATTTTTACAGTTTTACATTTTTTACATTTTGTTCATGTAAAGTAAAATGTAAATTGTTATTCATTCCATATTTACCGATCGTTTGTATGGAATCTATATGAAATAGTCGTCCGATTCGAAATTCGAAATTTACAACAAAATTCTAAAATAATTTAGAAAGCTTGTATCTAAAAGTAGAAGAAGTTATGTTGAAAAGTGACAAAGTTATAATTTTTCTTCTAAAATTTTCCCGACCGTTCCTATGGCAGCTATATGATATACTAGTCCGATTTTTATAAAATTAAATTCGAAAATTTAAAATAATATTTAAAGCTCATAACCAAAAGTTGATCATTATATGTTAAAAGACAGTGATGTTATGATTTTTTTTTTTCAAAAAATTTACGTATCGTTTGGATGGCAGCTATATGATATAGTCGTCCGATCCGGCTCGTTCCGACTTATGTACGAGTGAGAGTATATAGAAGACTACCTGCAAAGTTTCATTCAGATAGCTTAAAAACTGGGAGACTAGTTTCCGTATAATCGGACAGACGGACAGACGGACATGGCTAGATCGACTCGGCTGTTGATGCTGATCAAGAATATATTTACTTTATAGGGTCGGAGAGGCCTCCTTCACTGCGTTGCAAACTTCTGACTGAAATTATAATACCCTGCAAGGGTTTTAAAATTGTGAGAGTCTCTTCTTAAGGTTGAAAAATTCGACGTTACTGTTATAATGTAACATCTAAGTTCCCAACGTATAGCCGAGCCGTTACGATTTGTTTTTGAATTACCAGGGGTACAGAATTTTGTGGCAAAAGTAAGTTTAGAAAAAGCTTTATAGCTGGTGAACCTGAGGTGCCACGTACGTGACCCTTTTTATACCCTTGCAGGGTATTATAATTTCAGTTAGAAGTTTGCAACGCAGTGAAGGAGTCATCTCCGACCCTATAAAGTATATATATTCTTGATCAGCA
>VNJS01010302.1:0-26294 GCA_008042575.1 Drosophila watanabei | reverse complement strand
GGCCCATTCCATTTGCCATTTTCCCCCATTTACATGCTCGCAAAAGCGCCTTTCCAGATGTTTATCCTTGTTGTAGGCCGCACCGAAACTCAAAAGGCGCCGCAACAAAGTAGAATTCTTGTATTTTTTCCCCCTCGGTTAATTCGCTCTTTGTTTCTCGTGGAATTAGTGCTAGAAGAATTAACCAAAAACTTTGGTTAGGCGTTGGCAAAGAATGCCCAAAAAGAGATATCTCTCTTCACTTCAAGCCTCAATTACGATGTGTTTTGGACACTTTTGGGGCAATTTAAGAAGTGAATTGGGTGAATTTGTGAAATTTTTAAGGTTTAAGTTATGAAGCACTTTGTTTTTAAGATTGTCTAGAGGATCTTTTAATAATGTTTCTTTTAAATGTCATAATTTGTTGCTTATAGAAGATAAAGTAGTGAATTATGGATTGAATATTTCTATCTTTAAACTTGCTTTAAACATCTATTGTACTTTGGGCACACTTCTTACTCTAATGCAGTCTGTGCTTTGGTCACACTGTTACTTTTGTTCACTTTGGCCACACTACTTACTATTTCTTACAAATTAGAACAAAGAAAAAACCCACAAAATTACAGAAATTACATTTAAAGCTTTAACAGCTATGGATACTATCATCAAGGACCTCGCAGGACCTCTTGCTATCTAAATGATTAAGCTTTTATCTTCGTATGCTCTTTTCTTTTGCCGTACTCCGTATTATGGTGATTTCCTTGGGGAATCGAAGACATGTGCATAGAGCATAGAACATGGCCACTGACCTCCTTCATATCCCTCGTATCCTTGCCATCCTGCTTTTCTCCCCTTGCTAAATTATTTATTGCAACATGCACGTTTCACTACCACTCCCACTTCTTGTAAATTTTTATGAGAATTTCGTGTTTAGAGCAGCGTTTGCGTTGAACTTTAAGTAATTGCAAATTGATTGAAAAAAAAAGGGCAGCTCGTGCGGTATGTGAATGGCGAATTACGCGCTTTATAAATTGTTTACGTTTAATGCTTTCAATTAATTTAATGCATCGCTCCGGCTACGGCTCCGGCTCCGGCTCTCCCTACCGTTTTTCCTTTTGGTTTTACCCTCATTTGGCATGTGATAGCGCCCGTGTTGGCCATGCTTAATTGCTTGTAATTTGCACTAATGACGACAGCAGCAGCAACAACACAGCCACGGCCGCATAACAAGTTCTTTTGCCGTCATTAAAAGTGAGTTTTATGGCTCCTGGGATTAATATAAAAATCAATAGTTACGCCGTTGTGATGGAGACACAAAAATACATAGTTTAATTATGAATCACAACGCATAAATGTATTTCAACTCAATTTAAGACTCAACCAAAAAGTAAACTAAAAGGAAATGAAATGAAAACTGCAGCTAAGCGAACTTTGGTTGAGTGTTTATCTATCTATTCCGGTCTCTCGCCGGTTTTATTCGAAGCTTCGAGCTATTTACGCCATTTTTAATTGCAGCATGAAAAAGTAATTACAAATTTGCTTTGTGCCCTCCAACTTTCTTTGGTTTTTCCCCTTTTTTTATATTTTCCCAAAACCAAAGAGGCGGCAGGCGTGGCACTGCAACTCAAACAAAATTATAAGCAAACACGCAAAACTGCCACAAAACTTGAAAACTGAGAGTTTGCCCACCCCCAGCATTACTCCCAAAAAAAAGGGGGTGAAAATATTTACAAAAAAATGGGAGAAAAAAGAAGAGGAAACCCGGAAAAAATATATATTTTGCAGTCGTTTAGGATTTGAGTTGAGTCGGGATTGGGATTGGTATACGAAAGCTGAGTTTGGGTTTCGGTTTCGTCGAGGTTTCGGTGGTTTTCGGTTTTCCTTTTTTTTGCTGTGTGGTTTCTCCCCAGCTTTGTTTGGGTTCTTGTCTACGAACCAGACGGAAAAAGCATTTGTCGCTGCTCCTGGGCGTTTTGGCCAACTTCTCTTTTTTTTTTTTTGAAGGGAAACCCATTTGGCAGTGTTGAGCAAATTAATAAAAAGCAACGGCAAACATGGCCGTGGCTGTTCGCATAACTCTAGAACAAATTTGGGGGTCAGAGCTTGAAGCGGGATGAATTTCATTTGGCAAATGATGGCTGGCAAAGAATCAAAGGGTTGATGGAATGAAATTATGAATGGGACAAGGAATATTGATGGAAAGAGCAGAGAGAAAAGGAGTCTTCGATTTTGGGAATTGTATGGGAAATGAGTTTAAATAGATTATTCTGTAAAAAATTAATATTCTTATCAAAGTTAAACTTACCTAGTTGAAGGTTATAGTACAATGTTATTTGTAGAATCCTTTTGCATCCTTGTTTAAAACAAATATCAATATCGATTTGGGAGGCCCCTCGGTAACATATGTTGCCCCTATTGCAGACCACTTGCACGTATTGGCCTCTTCGCAATTTGTTTTGTTGATTCTGCTGTTGATTTTCTCCAGTCCTTGCCGCTACACACACATGCATACACACACTCACCCATATAGAATCCTTTTTATGGGCCAGTACCGCCCACAATTTGGCAGCCCTATCTCAGCGAGGGCTTTTGGCCAACAGGAGATACTGCAGCAGCAGAGACAGTAGTGTACAGGATATACAGGATACCGAGGGAGAGAGAGAGTTTAATTTTGCTAATTGAAAAACGTAATAAGCCCGGGGGTTAAGCGATGGTGGACACACGTCGAAAGTTTCTCTCCATTTTTTTCCCCCTGGCCTCTAGCTCCGCTCTCACGTTTAGTGCAATGCTATGTTGAGTGCAAGTAAATGCATTACACTGACCAGCTGGGTTTGAGGGTTCCTGGCACACGGCACATGGCACTTGAATTCGTTATAGGCGAAATTAAATTAAATTAAATTAAAATAAAATCTTCAACAAAGGCTAACTAAAGAGCGCTTAAAAACGAAATCCTGTCTGTCTGCATTTAGCTATTTATGTAACCTCGGAAAGTCCTTTTTAACCCCCTTCCCTCTGTATGTGTGTGACCTACACTTGGCATTTTAGTTAATTACGAAACCGTCCAAAAAGGGGTTTAGTCTTTTTATACCATTTTCTTTGTGTTCTTCCGCTCCTTCTATCTCTCTTCAGTTTTTTTCGGTTGAAAATTGTCAGCGAATGCCAGGCTAGGATCTAAGGATATAACCACCATATGAGTCTTCATGGTTAGCTGGTCTCAAGCGGAAAAAAAGAGAGTTGCCAGCCTCTTCTGTGCATTTTGTTGATTGTGTCTCTGCCGGCTAATGAAGATGGCTAAGCTGTGCTAAACACGGCAAAAGGGAAATGAGTACAGGTGAACGATTGCCGTCTGGCTAAAAAGGGGGAAAAAGGAAAGGACTGAAAGGGCTGAAAAGAGCTAGTCAATCCATAAAGCACCAATTTAGGCCAATGCACGTGGCTTAGGCCCTTTTACTACCTACCCTGATCCCGACTAATCATGGCCATATTGCCAACTGCAGCTGCTGTTGCCAGGCTGCTGTTTAAACACACACAGATAGAAAAGTATCTTAAGATAGAGCCTTTAATTTAACTATTGAATAACTTTACAATATTCTTAAAATGTTTGAGAGTTTCTTTATAAATAAAATAAGGTTTAAAAGTCTAATTTCTGTTTTTAAGCTGGAAGTAAAATTTATTACAAATTCCTTTTCTCTCAGTGCCTTAGTGAATGCCACTGCCTGCCCCTTTTGTTAGCCGTTTTAATAACTTTTATAACTCGGGCTACTGGAGTGATATTAAAAAAAAAAATAGAAAGAAAGAAAAAAGTTGTATTATTGAAATGATGAGCTTTGGGAGTGGCGGACTCCCTTTGACTCGCTCGCTCGCTCGCCTTTTTTTTATGCACTGACCAAAGTCATGCCTTTGTCCTTGCTAATTAACTTGTTGCGTCGTTTAATTAGCCAAGAGCCGGCGAGCGATAAGGCCGGCAGCAGGAGACGGCGAGAGATAAAACCAGGAACTTTTCGCTTAACTGGCTACGGCATTTTTTATCAACGCTCATTTGTTTTTTTTTTTTATCTTACAGTTCTTACAGTAGCCGCATTGTAAATTATGAAAATTAAACAAATGCCGGAAAGTTTTTTAATTAAGCAGCGGTTAGCGAGTTAGCTCGAAGGTACTGCCTGACACTAATTGCCAACAAGCGCCTGAAATGTTTGCCAAAAATGTCAAAAGCTAAAAGCAGATGCAAATAAATTTAGCATAAATATTTATTATGGCCAACGAGAATCCGAGAAAGACATAGAGAAATAGAGAAACAGAGACAGAGAGAGAGAGAGCCCTGCAGTGACAGCCTGACACTTGGCACATAAATCGAAACAGAAATTATGAGCAGACGCAACGTTGCATTGCAACGCGCCGAAATCTGTTTTCTTTTTATTTTTATTTTATTTTTGCTTGAAATTGCATAATTAAATTGCCCAAAAAGTGGAGCGAGTGACGTCACTCCTGCCCCCCATCTTACCTCTCATTCACACCCTCATTCGCGCACTCATTCATTCATTCATGGGGACAGGCGAGAGTCAAGTCGAGTCAACTCAAGTTGTCTTCGTCTCCGTCGCTCTGGCTGGCACTTCTCTATAAATAATTGCATGCGAATTTGTCAAGCGTGTCAAGGCAGAAGGAATGCAGCAGCATCACCGCGACAGAGACGTCCATAGAGCGCCAGAAAAAGACGGGGAGAGAGGGTTGCGGGGTTGGAGCAAAAGGCATCTCGAGGATGCGATTCGCAGTTGCGACAAATTTGCGATTTCTTCGGCATGCAAAGTGCGGCAACTTGAGTGCAAAAGTCGCATCATTATGTTGCTGTATGGAAAGTAGTGGCAGCTTACACATGTGCGCTATATATATATATGTGGCAAGCTATATATCTGAATGATGGGAGCAAATAAAAAATGCACACCGACGGCCAATTAAATGGGTTTCGCCTGATGGGAAAGTCAATTTTAGCCAGAAGTCAAAGGGAAGTCAAAGAGTCTTTGATGGGGAGCCATAAGAATGGTATATTATTAGAGGTGAATCAGCAAGAACTAGTGAATTCTGTATATTATTAATGAAATTTAAAGATTTAACAATTGAACTGAAAATATTTACAAGAAAAACTGCATTGATTTTAATTAAAATAAAATATGTTGTATGACATATTTTGAAACAAACCTCAACAACAGATAGAAACTCCCCAAAAAGAACATCAAAATCTCTAATTAACTTCTAATGACACAACCCTAAAGTAAAATTTCCCACTCTTTTTACCCAAAATAACTTCATCAATCTTAGCTATCTAATTTCATTCAACTTTCTTTAGTCTACCTGCTCGACTTGGTTTCAGGTTAAGCCCTCAGTTTTAATTTAATTTTAATACTCAACCCTCCGTGAAAAGTTTTACCCAAAAAATTCCAGAACACATATCATGGCGCAAATATAAAATGAGGCAGCAACAAAAAAGTAAAGAAAATGGAGGGAGGGAAAACTGTGAAAACTGGTAAAACTCTGTGTCTCAGTTTTCAGCTAACTCGCGGCTGTCGCAGATTTTGACATGTTGCAGCTCCGGGAAAATCCGAATCTGCCGAGACTCTGCTGCGAGACTTCAAGGCTGCTGCGCTGCTGCAGGTGGAAAGTTCTGTCTGGTCGGGGTTTTCCCCTGCAAAAGTTGAGGCGGTAAGCAAGCGGAAAATGTCGCTGGCGCGCCTGTCAAATATCCTTGGGTAAGGGTTTACCACCCACCCACCACCCACCACCACCTGTATTGCTGCATCTGTCAGGCCTGGCCGAAAAGTGTGCACTGTCAATTTATTGCTGCAGTTAATTTGCATGAAATATAAATAAATGTCAAAACAACTTGAGAAGCCGGCTCCTCCAGGACTCCTTTAAAACGGGATACAGTCTAAAGCTGCCTGCGGAGTATCCTTTTCGCACTCCTGCCTCTGCTCTGGCTTTTAGCAAGCGAGAATTTAAATTAAATTAGAATTTCTCTTGGTGTGTAATTTAAAACTATTTTGCATAGGAGAAACTAAAGTGCGTCTAACACTCGCCTCCTCTGCTACCAGCTGGCTCTTTCCTTGCTCTTTTTTAGGAGCTCTGTGCAACCAACTTAAACTTGTTAAGCTTCAGGGAATTTTTAGCTTCACACAGCACTGACGCCAGCAAGGGGAGCATCCGCAAAAAATGTGAGAAAAAAAAATGTTACAATATTTAAAACTCAACTTCATATGCGCCTGAGAGCTTACTGCGTCTTCCTGAGCGTATGAGCAGGGGAGTGTGTGTGTGAGGGTTTGATTTATAGTGAGCTGGGATTAAGCTGTCTTTGTGCTCGGCAAGAATGTTGAAGGAAATTTTTTAGTATAATGCACAGCAGCAGACGGCGTAGCATTTGACCTGGGACCCAGGGGAGATATCGGTCAGGGAATGGGAAGTCTCAAGTAGATGGGTTTTACTTAAAGCAGACAAAGTGATTAAAAGAAATTGTAAGGAAATTGAGCTATATCTTTCTAAGTAATATATTTTCATTTGTAATTTAAATATTAATTAAAATTTTATTACATTTTGAGATTATTATAAAGCAGAACCCAATATCAAACCTTTAAAGCCCATAAACCTTTTAAGAACTATTTTTCACCTATAATTCCCAACCAGTTATACCAATAAAAATATCACATTGATCATAATATCTCTTCTATCAGTTTTCTACGATTATATTCTACAACTTTAAACAAAATTACGCATATTTTCTATCCCAATCTTAGTCTTGGTAATACCTATTTCTATATGGCTTCCATTATTGCTCACATTCTAAGCTTTATAATCGATTTTAAAACCAACAGTTTTACTCTCAAGACGAAGCCATATTTTCTAGTATGCCCACGTAGTTCAATGGACTTTAAATCTAATTAGCCAAACCCAAGAAGGCATAGAAAACAGCCATAAAAATCAATAGGGATATACAAGAACAATAAAAAAAAACATAAGAAAAACAAAAAGAGAACCGTAACACAGGAAACATATGAAAAATGGCGTCGCATAACGTTATATTGATATGTACGGACATATGTAGGTATGTTTGGATATATACTTACGCAGTGATGACGACGACATCGCCATTGTTAATAGGATTACGAAGCAACAATAAGAGGGGGAGAAGGAGGAGAAAGAGGAGAATAAGAAGAGGGAGGCGAACCGAGAGAACAGCAGAAGCAAAGCTAAGCTAACGGCATTAGCAATGGCAGAAAACCCCAAAAGCGAAGAAAAATCATTTATAGTAAAATACAACACAAAACGAGAAGCCAAAACAGCAGCAGTAACTGGAAATAGGCGAATGAGGGAATGAGAGGGAGAAAAGAAGAGAGAGAGAAAGAGATAGAGCTATAGAACGAGAGGGGCAAACAAAAGTAAATTAGATTGTGTGGCCCATTAAGGCATTAAGATTTCATTGCTATCTCCCTTCCGCCTGCTCTCGTTCTCCGTCTCCTTCCCTCTGTGTAGTGTTGAGTACCCCTACCATATGGGACCTATCGTTAGTTACCCTCGTGACTGAGAACTGGAGAAACAGAGAAACCTACCCCCACCACCACCACAGGGTTGCCTCCCTCTCTGACACACATGCGGCGACACTTAAAGCCGTCGCCGTCGCACTTTAAGGGTTTCACTTAAGTCGCTTTCCCACACGGCGAGAAAAGTGTCCTTAAAATCAAGTAATATCATTTATCATTTATATTATTAAAGAAAATCTAGCAAATTAATTAAAAATGCTTACTAATTTAAGCTGAATTTAGCAGCTTACCTAAGATTTTATTGCATACTTTTAGACGCATTTTAAAAAGGTTTCAAATCGATAAAAAATATCTAAACAAGAGATTTTGAACTATGATTACTTAATGATGTAAATTGGCAAACTTTTAACAAATTAAGTTTCTTTAAATTATTATATTTCCTTCAAGAAAATGATCCCTGTGCATCCTTGAGCCCCTCTTCTATCTCTTGCTATCCCTTAGCTTTTTCCCCATACACCGGACTACATCGCTTCATTTTCATTTTTTCGCACTTGAGCGTGTTTTTGTGTTGACTTGTTAGGCAGCTCGTCGCATCCTCGAACCCCTGAAAGAAAATATCCTGGGCTACGTGACTTTTTGCGGTTTGCTTGGATTTAGCAAGCGAAAAGTGCTAAAAATTGCCCAATCCGCCGCAATATATATACATATATATACCAGCATTTTGTTTAATGACCTTGAAGCAGAAGCGTGAGTCGAAATGTATCTTGTATCTGGCGGATGTCGCCAGCTCGCCTCTAGTGGCCAGCTAAATTTAATGGACCGTGCTGGAACACATGGGAGGGTATTCATTCGCTCTTTGTTTGCAGACTTTTAGGCGCTCGTCATTGTTTGGCATTTGACTTAATTTAATGTGCTGGCCTCTAAGTGCAATTGGCCGAGAGAGACGAGGAAGGGAAAATGGTCAGGAAACGTGTTGGAAGCGGAAATGCTGGGCTAAACCAAGTCAGTAAATAGGAAACTCGAGACTAAAGGGACTCCCTAAGCAGACAGGACATTATTGAACTCCAAATTGTAGAGATTCCTTTCACAGCTGACGATTATTCAATTAAATTACTTTGATATATAATATTAGTTCGTTATTTCCCAAGAAACTCCTTAAACTAATCCCAACAATTTATCCCTTTTCTCGTTCCAGGTAAATTACATGTTCTCTTTCACTTCGCCCCCTTTAAAATGCCTCTGTGAGTAATTTAATTTAATAAATACGAGTATATTCGAGATGCTTGAAACCGGAGAAGGTTTTAGGAGAGTGAGTTGGTCGAGCAAACATTTCGTAATTTTCAATTATGGGGAAAACATTTCAGGGGCCTTTGTGTCAGCAGCAGCAGCAGCAACGGCAGCACACACATTCATGCTCGTAAAATGTTTTGTTTGTCGGCTAACCGGAATTTCGCATAATCATTTGCATACATAATAAAAATTCCCCAAATCATGAGCTTCTACTGGAACCTCTGACCAAACTATTTATGCTGATCATCATTAACGGACCTTTCCGCAAGAAAAGCCGAGATTCAACGAACAAGAAAATTAATTTATGTGCCGAAAGGGTTGCGAACTTCATCTTCAACGCACTGCGTTGTGTGTGTGTCCCTCTTTTCCAGTCCTTGATTTTTTGAGGGAAAACTAAACTCCTTGGGAGCGGAAAGCTGGTTGTTTCGGTCAGGAATAGAAATCATTAATATGCTGAGCTGTGCATGTGACAAAGGACACTCGCCGCATGGAGACGGAGACAACAATGCATTATAATGTGCTTATAAATATATTGAGCAGGCTTCGGGTCCAGTTTCGTATCTGTGTATCTTAAGGGTTGTCCATCTCAGCACACAGGCACTTTTCTATTATTTTCCCAGGCTCTCTGGAAACTTGTTTAGATTTTTATTTGGAGAATTTTCGGTAGTGGGCTTGTTTGATTTTTCGACGTTGATAACTAGAACGACGGAAGGAAGGTCAAACGAAAGTCGTTCACACGTTTCGCAAACACTCACAATTAGCAGCTGGCGTTGAGTGACCATTTGCTCTCTGGCCCGCCAAGGGGAAATCTAGGAGTCTAGCAGAAGGAAGTAACCCCGGGATGAATCCTTAATAAATTTCGAAATGGGACACGCGCTGGCCACGAGAACCCTGCTCCGTAACGGAGTTGTTTATTCGCTTCCTGGCGACATTTTATAGTTTTTTCTTCCGCTTCCTCTGGCTGTGTGTGGATTTCTCGCATTTTATTGAGATGAATTACCCAAAGTTACACACATATACACTGTGTCCCCCAAATGGGGGTCAATGCTGCTGGTCTCGTTCCCTTACAAGTATTAATGATATGGGATTTGGCCTGATCTACTCCCGGCCTCCTCCTGTTCATCAATATTCGGGCTTAGACACACTGCTGTGTCCTGGCAAAATCAATAGCATTCGCAACACAGGGCAGCAGGACAAACAACAACAATTTTAATGTCCTCTCTGCCGGTCGGGGGCGTTCATAAATTTTTATTACGTAATTGAGTTTGTTCGGTTTAGTTCCAGCCAGAGAGAGAGAGAGAGGGTTGTTCTTGCTGCTGCTGCTGATGTGCCTGTGCAAATGTCTTTGCATGAAACAATAAAACCAAATGTCGAATTCGCTGGGGCACCACCACCACCCCCTCTGTCAGTAACACTTTGCCACACCAAAAAACATTATTAATAAATACAAATTCGTTTTGGGGTAAGCGGACGTCAGAGGGTTAAGATGGAAAAGGGATCAATAAATGTTGAGGGAATTGCAATTGCAGAGGGTTAAGCGAGCCGAGGGAGCTATGGAAATGTAAGGATGGAAATAGTGTTGGAATGCGAAGGAATAAAGGGAAATAGTGTTGGAATGTGCAGAAATAAAAGGGAAATGTTTAAGGGAGAGTTTGAAAAACGTATTTGCCTTACAATTCTTAAGGAAATATGGAATTTAATTGATTTAATAAAGAAGAGTGGGTTGTAGTTATCACTTATTAGTTTTACCACTTTACCCCAAAAAAAGCTTTCCAATTTAGTTTCTAAAGATTGGTAATAATTTTACGGAGAAAAATCATTTAAAGCTCCATTTTTTCCCTCCGAAATCAACTTGTGTTGAAACTCGTTGAAACTGGAGAATATTCAACAGCGTAAAAGCGATTTCTTATTCATTGCGTTCCATTGGCCACAAAAATAAAATTAAATGGAGGCAGAAGGAGCTGAACCAAACATCTGCATTCTCATTATTAATTGATTAAGCTCGCTTTTCGCTTTCCCCCCGTTCGGTTGTCCAATATTTTGACAGCAAACACGCGCCGGGGAGACACCAAAAGTACTCGTGCTCGCCAGAGAAAAAAAAAAAGAAATGCCTGAAAAAGAACAGATAAAGGAACAATAAATTTACATAAATTACCCGCATGAATGCCAAGGAGGCAAGCCAAAGGAGATTGCGGGCCGGGGTGTGGGGCACTCGACAAAAGTGTCCCAAATGGGAAGCGGCAATTCAATAAGGCGGAGTGAAAGGCAAACCCGAATTATGCGGCACGTTCCACACGTAACTGGGCCTCGGATTCGGATACGGTTTCGGGTTCTTATACATTTTTTCGTGGAAGGAGGTTCTCTGGATA
The DNA here is from genome assembly GCA_008042575.1 of Drosophila watanabei. Taxonomy (NCBI): domain Eukaryota; kingdom Metazoa; phylum Arthropoda; class Insecta; order Diptera; family Drosophilidae; genus Drosophila; species Drosophila watanabei. Next base: position 15,133 of record VNJS01010302.1, on the reverse strand, counting down.
TCAGGGTGCTATATATGAAGACGTGTCCCGTGTCCCGAGAGCGGAGTATAGCCGCAATTAGCATGCTAAGAGGATATGATGATGTACAAAGGAAGCGAGGCACACGCTCATAAATCACCTCGGGAAGGTGTCCCATAACAGGATAGCTCAGAAAAGTCCTCGGAACCCTTTTTTTATATATCCAAACAATGGGCAGAGGAGAACTCTTAGCCCGTGGCGGTGAAAGGTTGAGGTGTCATCGTCCTTTATCCTTATCCCGTTTCCCAATTCGAGTGTCAACAATAAACAAATTTGTTTTACATTCCCCGCGATCCCTTTTTATTTTATTTATTTATTTTGCTGCAGGACACACTCACACACACCCAGCACAACCCTTGAGGAGTAGGTCCTCGACATCGTCGTCGTCCTGGCAATCATGGAATTTCCACCAACCCCCAACCCCATCGGGTGTTTGTGTCTTTTTTACTATTATTGTTATTATTGTTTCATTTCGAATTGGGCGCCCGTGTAAATGTTTCTGCTGTCGATGGGCCGGGCTTTTGGCCCTGTCAAATTGCTGTCAACATTTCAAACCAGTTCCAGTTTAATAATGTAAAAGTTTTCCCTCACCTTCTCGCCTTCGTCCTGGCCTGGTCTGGTCTGGTCGTCTCGTTGTCTCGGCTTTATTCCCCGAAAATGTTGTCAATCGTGAGGCAGATAAACTTGGGATTTGTTGCACAAAACTTTTCCGTTCTTGTTAATTAAACTTGAATGTGTGTGCGTGTGCGTGTGTCGGCGGTTTCCACGGGTAATAGAGCCGGAAAAGTAGCGCCAAAAAGTAGCAACTCCTAATGAGATTGCGGATCGTTCTAATGGAGTTTTCTCCCCCATATACGATTTTCTTTGGCAGCGCCTTAATGCCGCCAAGATAGCGCTTAAGTTGGCTAAGATTAAAGGTTGGAGTAACTTTAAAATTTTCTTTTTCTCTTTTCCTCTCTCGAAGCTGAAAAAAATGTGAAATATATTATTCAAGGACTTCCTTATTTGGCTTCAATTGGACATCCTTTTTCGCCCCTTTTTATTTCACTTGCTAATTGGATCAAATCAACAAAGTCCCGCCACCTCATTACTCTCTCAACCCCCGTTTGCTCTTTTAATTCCCACTCAAGAGCTCTTTGACTCACAGCCATCACTCAAAGAGAGTCAACGAGAGAGGAAAAAGAGTCCTGGCAACCCTTCTCTGGCTTTACTCTTACCCTAGAAAGCACTTCCTTCTGTCTAGTTGGAAGGATTGAATCCTTCAGCCTTCTCCAATGCAAAAATTCTTATTCTTGACTTTGATTTGTGCGCTTGACTTCGGTTTTTGGTTTCGGATTCGGTGTACGTTTCGGTTTCTAGTTTTCCTTCAAAAATCCTCTGGGGGTTGTGCTAAGCTGACATCATCAACACCAAAGAGAGGGCCAAGCATGAGTCATGAGTCAGGACTCAGGACTCGACCACCCCCGATGCACCACTATCCGATTTCAGGTCCGCCCACGTAATTGCTTCCTGCAGATTTTCGGACATTGGGCCGTGTGCATAATTAAGCGCCTTTGGATTGTATTTTGAGGCCACTTAAAAATGTCAGACGGAAGTCGGGCAAAAGCCGAAGGGCCCCGGGCAAACACCTGTCAGGTTTTTCCCCCCCACACTCCTGCTGATTTTTCCCTCTGGCGTCGTCAGTCTGCCGCACACATGCCTGGACGGGGGCATTGTATATGTTATATGAGGAGGATGAAAGAGGGGGACATCAGGACACCACCCGTTGCGGCATTTGCCAATCAAGCTTTGAGCGGTCTGTCGGTGACACAAGCTAGAAGCAAACTCTTTTGAATCGAAGAGAGAAGGTGGGCAATCGATAGATTTTCACCGTTCCCTGCGTATTTATTGGCATTATATTTATAAATGCCCCAATGTCGATCCCAACTGCCAAGTGGCTTTCTGTATATCCTACCGTGTGGCTAAATGCAGAGAGAGAAAAGTTGAGAAGACTTCAAAGTACAAAGAATACAAAAAAAGCTGTCTAAAAGTAGGCTATGATATCTTCTAGAGCATAAATTATATGTAGCATACTTTTAGGCATGGTCTAAAGTAATATTAAATCTTAATAATGGATAAATTTCTATTTTAATGTAATTTATTACTTCAACTTTAATACGTAGCTTTTTTTTTTTATTTCAACTTTAACCTATAACTTTCTACATTTTCTTTACCTTTCGAGTACTCATTTTCCCCCTGTGTACTTTGTTTGTGTGTGTTGCCTGGATGGGCTGTCACTTTTTCGGTTTCCTAAGCAGCAGCAGCAATAACAGCAGTGGGGAAAAACCTCATGACAAATTCATTTGACTTACACATGACTGAGCTCCTGTGGCTAGCCAACAACAAAGGACCTTGGGCGAGAGGTAGGTGGAAATTGGGGAGGCGCGGCGGCTATGAGGAAGGCTGGAAAATTTGACCTTGGATTGGGGTAGGTGACCCAACGGGGGAGAAATTGCGGAAAATACTGTGATATATGCTGAGCTGGGATAAACAGGCTGGATAAGAGGATTTGGGAAAACTTATGATGTGTTTTTCTTCAGAATCGATAAATATTTGAGAGCCTCAACGATAAATGGATCGATTACCCGTAAACGTTAAGTGGAGACTCTAGAAAAGGGCAAAGGTTTTCAGAGGAATTTTCTAGGGTTTATTTTTTAATAGGCTGAACTTTAAGGCTTTTACAGAGAAAAAGAATGTTTCAAGAACAAATGCTTAAACTATAACCATGGGTTCATTAATTTTTTACTCATAAATCACCATCGTTTTGGCCCAGTGTCCTAAGCAATGTCCTGATTCATTTGTCATGCTTATTTAATAATAAATTGTCTTGCCTTTTGTAATAAATTCAATTGGTTGGCTTTGGCAAATGACGGGCCTTGGACCAGGCCCATATATTGATTGAGCAATGAACTATCATTTGCGGTTGGACGTTGTTTTAGCCACAAAACAGGGCTCAAAACTTGGCATAATTGACCATAAACCGTCCATCGGCTCATTTCGGACAATCAACTGGCCACCGCCTGCAGTTTTTAATCAACTTTTTGCGAGGGAAAAAGGTCTATCGTTGGCATAACTCAGTGGTCGGTCCTCGGTTGTCGGCTGTCGGTCCTTGGTACCTCCCGGTCATCGTTAGGCCGAGAACTTTGCCCATAGAGCAGATGTTGTTTCTCTAATCGAACAAAAACTCCTGTTCCGGGGACCGAGTCCGAGTCCGAGTCCCGAAGTTCGAAGTCCAAGTCGAAGTAAACTACCCCGTGGAGACGACAGCATCTCCTGCTCGGTGGGCAACCCCTGGTCCTCATTACAAATAAATATCTTTGACTATTTATAATGCCGCAGGGACCTCACCTTGGCTACGTCTTCCCTTCGGTTCCCCTCTGGCCACCTCTTGATTCTGTGCAAATTATGCAGAATAGAGGGTCAGTTCACAGCTGCCGGGCTTGTCTGGAAGCTGGCACCTGGATTGGATGGATAAAAAAAAATACAAGGAGAAAAGGCACACTCGTAGCAACCTTTAACTGCAGCCTCCTGTTGCCCCGGATATTTACATAAGAATCGAATTTAATCTTTGGCCGCATAATTTGCCACAATTTATTGGGAAACGGAGGCCGCGCCGCCCTCATTGAATCTAATTTGATGGTGTTTTCAGTGCCAAAACTGCGCTCGAAATGAGTTCATAATAAGATTATCTGGGTCACATGTGTTGAGCACGACTGGTTAACTTTTGTTCGTTTTTTGATTTTGGCTCACAAAAATATGGGCCAAAAACCATGGAGAACGTTGCCAGCTGTGTGTGGGCGCTCGCTCGTTGAATGCCAACAAAAATGTCGCCATTAATTTGGTTTATTTTCGCCGCCTTATCGGTAGGTGTTTTGCCTGTAATTTTAATTGAGTTTTGACTGCTTTTTATATAGTTTTTTGGCTGCGGCAACTAGAGCCTGCCAGTTACGGCATATAAAATTTTGTATTGTATATGCCACTCTTATCGTTCTGCCGGTGGCCCTCTATCTCTCTTCAATATGTCAGCTCTAAACAATGGGTCTCTCCACTCGAAGCGTGAAATGTCAAAAGAAAAAATGGGGAGACCAAAAAAAGGAAAGCCAATTTCCTGACATATCGCTCGGGCTGCTGGAAAACGCATTCTTAGCCTGGCCAAAACGAGGGAAAAAAAGAAGGGAAGTACCAAAAATCGCATTGCTTTGTTTTCGTGCGGCAAAAATGGAGTGGAGTGCACGCGGGTGTGCGCCGCTTGATTGTAGATAAATATGACAATAAAATAGTCATAGAGCGAGGGCCACAGGAACGCAGCATTGTCAGCTTAAAATAGCGAAAATATTTTCGCTTCACTGCGGTACAGTTGCCTCCAAAAACGCACAGGATACGCGCGCGTTTGTGCGCGCTTGTGACGTGTGAAGGCGATGTCAGCGATGCAAGCGCAATTTGGCGCCATCTGTCGGTGGGGATAGTGAACCGTTATAGGGGGCTTCAAGGGGGGTTTGCTGGATGGTTTTTGAGAGGTTTTTGTGTGTAGTGCGGGGGTTACAAGGGCAACGCACGTGATAAGCATATGAAATTTTATGGCAACTCTATTTGTAACTTTCACTGCCTGCACATGTGTGTGCGTGTGTGTGTGAACGACAGACAGACAAACTTCAAAGCAAAAGTTGTTGGCAAACCCACTCACCCACACACACACACACGCACACACCCCTTCTCAGCTGCTTTTGTGTGTGCGCTGACTTGGAAAATACTTTTTGTGATAACATTTTATGGCTTGACAAGGCAGCCGCCGCATCCTTGGCCAAAGGAGCGAGCGAGAGACAAACTCTTCTTTCCAAGTTCCTTGCAATTTTTCCTTAACGAAAGAATTATAAAAGAAATGGCTGCTGCAGCAGGATGTGAGGGGAGGGGGGTTGAGGGGAGGTGAGGGATAGGATGGGGACTTGAGGCTAATGGTTCGAGTGCAGGGCATCAATTTGCAATATGACAGTTGCCTATAAATAGCCAAAATGACAATGCCAGCTTTGGCACTTTCTATCCGACATTGATGGAAGTGGAAATATATATTTTTTAAGGATAATAAAAATGGTAGGAAAAACTATTTATGATCTAAAATTTTGAAAAAGTAATGAAAAATATATTAAAAAATATTTAAAATTGTTTTACAAGCTAAGGAAACTATAGGTTTTCAACTAATAACACAAATATAAGTCTAAAGTTGTCGCGTTAAGATTTTAAATGAATACGAGCTCCAAGAACTTTCTAGAAAACTGTGATTGAAGCATGGAAAACTAGAGTTTCCACTAAAAACTTACTAAAAAACAGAATTTATTGAAAATTATTATAAAATTTCTCATATAGAGAGGCTTTATATTGCCAGTTTATGATTTATGCATATCAGAGCGCATATAATTTCAAGTTTAAATGACTGTAAATAAATATTTCCCAATGTTTGGGTTTTGTTTGCCAAAATATTATAACCAACTGATTTTGGGAGTGTGTGTTTCTCTGCATTTGTGATAGCCAGCGATGTTGGCAATTACAATTTGTTTGGCATTTAAAGCGGGTTCAAAGCGCGCCCCCGCTGCTGCTGCTGCTAGTGGGAGGGGCGGAAAAAATAAACACGCATGCTTATGAGGTCATTCAACAGTCATAAAATTTTCGCTTTGTGGTTCCGCAGAGTCCCAAACAGACATTTGTCGCCCCAGCAGCAGTAGCAGAAGCACTTTCCCCCTCTCCCTTTCCTCTGCATGCGTGTTTGCACGTTTGTGTTTGTCATTGCCACTTAGCCTTATTAGTATGTGCGGCGGGCAACCGGGCGCCCTTCCGCCCGACTGGCTGTCTGACTCTCTGACAGTCGGGTTGGTCCAACCATTTTGGCCAAAAGTGGCAATGAAGCTTGCCAAAAAGGATATACGGTGCAGTGCACACTCACAGACGCGCACACACTTGCAGCTTATTTTATGCGCTCCTTGCAGCAGCGCGCGTCATGTAAGCAACAACGCCAGAAAGTATGCAATATTAAAATATATACGTATGAGCGGTATTTGCGAGAAGGGGGACATCAGACAGCTGCGCAATAACTGTACATTAAAAGTCATTGCATTCATGATATTATTTTTTATGTATTTTTTTCCCTTCCGAACCCCCTTTCCTGGGATGCACCTCTGTTTATATTTGTATACGTATATATTTTTTAACGATTTTTTCTCTCTGTTAGAATTGAAATTTTTTCTCATTTGTTTGCCTGTGCCCACCGCTGCTCATCATTTGCCCCGTCTGTTTGTTCGTTCGTTTTCTCTCCTTTTTTTTTTTTTGTGTTGTTTGTTTGTTTGCTGCCCTTTGGGGGCCTGACACGCCTACACACACTCATGCCCCGAAAATTCACATTCAGCCCGAAGTCAAAAAGTAAAAAAACTGCATTGTGAAAGTCCCTAAGCGGGCAAGCGCTAATGCTTTGTTGATGAACAAAAAAATTCTGACAAAAAAAAGGCAAGCAAAAAACAAAAGCGAAATAAAACCTCGCTGAATATGCGCCACAAAATATTCATAATATTTTTCAGTTAGACTCAACAGTTGGATTTTTGCCCCAGCACAGAAAACTGCAGTTTAAATAAAAATAAAATAAAATTCAATAGACTTAAAGTTAACGGGAAGGAAAACCAAATCAAATTTCTGTCTAATTTAAGCCTAGGCTAGCCAACAATTTCTTCCTTCAATTAAATGCCAATTAAAGACTTCTGCCACACAATAAATTTAACTCAAACAATATTTGTCTAAAAATCACAAAAATTCTTCTTTTACTTGCAGGTGAGTTCTCTTTGTGGACACAGAAAGAAACAACAGAAGCTGGACTTGAAGTGCAGTGGCGGCAAGTAAACAAAGATGCCAAGTTCATAATAAATTTGGTCGAAAAAGATATTGTTGCACAACTCAGTCGAGCTGAAAGTTATTTCATAATTTATTTGACACCTGAAAGAAATATATAGAAAATATGGCAAGCCAATAAGCTGTCTCAGAGCAGGAATTCTCAAAGCAGCAGAAGCAGAAAATTAAATGCAATTCAATTTCTAAAATCAAATATCTTCTGCTAGTAAAGGTCTCCCTATATATAAAATGTATATATATATATAGAGATATATAAATAGTTGGGTGTATATATTGTAAGCTTGAAACACATGTTAGACAATCAAAAGGAAAGGAAACCGAAACAAGTTAACCACAAAACGGACAAGCAAGGACCTTCAAGGGCCTGGCGAGGGTGGTGAAGAAAAAAAAAACGGAAAAGAAGGGACAATTTTCCACTTGCTGGGCTCCCCTTTGGTTTGCTTCGGTTCCCGCAAACACGGCAAAAGATGTTATCCTTTATCCTTTTTATTTTGCGAAAAATTCAATATTTTTCAAACAAACAACAACACCATCCCAGCGTCAAGGAGCCGGGGCAACGCACATCGAAGGATAACATATTAAATTTGCCAACAGCAGCCAGCAGGACTGGCAAAGGGACAATGCCATAAAGACAAGAAATCAATTTTTTTTTTTTGCACTTTTCCTCCTTGCGTAACGTAACGTTGTGCGGAGAAAACAATTTTCTAACAATAAAAAATTGCCCGAGCGGACGATCGAAGGACTCGCACACTCACTTATGTTCTCCGGCCTTTAAAATCGAAAGGAAACGTAGCCGGGTGTGTGGCAAATCATAAAAATCGAACCAAGGGTGGGGAGATTCGCATGATGAAGGGGCTGTGTGGCAGGCCATAAAACCAGGGGAGGGGAGAGGCAATAAAAAAGGGGGGAAAGGGAAACCGAAGAGGGATGAGGTCAGATAGAGATCCTGGCCTAAGGACTTGGGATTAGGCGGCTGGCCAAAAGTCGAGACTTTAATTGAGGTGAAAGGAACCAGGGAAATGCCCGCACAACTTTTCTCTGCCTTCTGTCACCGACAACTGTCTCGATATCCTTTCTGCCTTGCCCACACTCTGGCCACTGTCACACACACTCATGTGTGTGTCTGTGTCTGCTCGAACTCGAACTAATAACGAGCCTCATTTTGTGTAAATCGATAAAGTTGTTACATGGCAACATCAGTGGCAAAAAATAAAAGTTTATTTTTGTTAGCAGCAAAGTTTTTCCTCCGTTCGGTGGGTAATATTATCGCATGTTGCATTCGCCGGGCATGCTGACAATTGAATTATTTATGTGCCTTTGGGTCTTCTTCGTCTGGCCAAGTCGACCCGGTCTGTTGGCCTTTTGTTTGCGCATTGATTGAATCCTTTCGATGTCCTGCGGACGCTCGCCCATTGTCAGCCCGTCCTGCTCATATGCGCTTTATGCAGTTTATTGGCGATTACATTCACTCAAGAGCAGAGCAGAGCAAAGCACCACAACGTCCAATCATTTCGTCCTGGTCGGGGTCTCTTGGCTTTGCTTTTCGTCCTGCGCTCCTTCACTCTGATTGTCATCGTTTGTGGAAATTTGATAAGCGCTTTTTGTGCTCGTATCTGTGTGTGTGTGCTGTGTGTTGTGTGTACTCATCCCCGGCATCCTCTTCCATCTCTGTCGCTAGACATGTTTGTTTGCCAGCGAAACTTTGCTTGTTCGTGTCAGGACTTGGATCTTTTTAATAATGCGGGTTATGTGATGGATTTATTAAAAGCGTGTCCCCATGTCGCTTAGTTCAGCTCAGCTCCACTTTGTTTGTGTTTGTGTTTGCCATAAACTTTCTCCTTGTCTGTTGTCAGAGCTTCCCTTTTCAATTAGTTTGCCGCATTGAAATGCTTCGGTATGCCGGTATTGAATGTCAAGTGCTCCTCCATTGTGGCGGAGTTTAGAAAGCTCTGAACGAGTGGTAGGGAGCCCTGAAAAGAAAAAAACAACAAACAAAAAACAAATAAAAGTTGGCTACAATATAGGCTGGCGGCCTCCATAAGTATGCCATAATAATTGCAAACGATGCCCCAGGACAAAACACATATGGGCAATAAAATTTTTTATTCGCCAGAGCCCATTCATTTGACCGCAAGCCAAGACCACGCCCATCGGCCCGCACAACCCGTTTTTATTTCTCATTTTACGATCATGCAAATGTCTTCGAGCGGCGGCGGCGAACGACGACGGGCCGGCGACAGAGGCGGCGTTGGCGCCAAAAAGTCGGCAACATATGTCCGACAACATGAAACGAAATCAATTTGCCTGTGTCACGACCTTGGGGGCCACCAACTCGACCCGGAGGCCAAAAGGGACCCCAAATCGTACACTGAAAGAAGGAAGTGTATGAGATTTTGTTATTTTTCTTTTAGTTTATTGGGCTGAAACCCCTATATATCCTTAACTGGTGTTAATGTGAATTTTTGAAATTATCTCTATTTCTAACCTAACATTTCTACATCAGTCCCTGTTCGGGCGCCACTAAAACTTGAACTGAAGACTATTATTTAAATATCAAAATTTATTCTCTAAGTTCAAACGGAACTTATTCATATTAATTTATTGAGAAAAGCTGCTAAAAAATATCTAATTTCCAGCGTGCCTCTAGGAGAACCTTTCTACCTTAGTCCCTGCTCCGGCGCCATGAAACCTCCCCTTATTATTAATGATTATTTTTGAAAAGACAATTATTCAGCTAATATGTAACTGACCTGCATTTTCTTTCCGTGTATGTGGGGCACACACTTCTGCGGCTTGTTATTACGGCATGCGACTAAATTATTATGGGGGCTCGTTAATTTGCGGACACTGCGGACGTCCACAGAAAAGAAATCGCAAATAATCGCATTAAATGGGGCCACGCCTGCTACGGCAAAAAGGGCGGAAAAGGGAAAATCGATTAAGCAAGCGGCGGGGCTTTTCACTCCTACCTCCTTGCCTCACCCCTCGCCGTTCGTTCGTTGGCCTCTTTTCATATTACATTATGGTGATTATTTTTATCGCCGCGTCACGCGATATTTTCCTGATGTCGCCGCCTTCTGCTAAAATGGCGAACGTAGCTGAAGGAAACGGAAACGCCACCGAAACGCGCAAGTGTGAGTTTGAGTGCGAGTGAGAGTGTGGTGCGGTTCCTAGGCAAACATTTGCCATATCTATGCCAGTGTGTGAGCTGTGTGTATGTGCGAGAGCTGTGTAAACGACGCCGCCTTGCAAATGACTGCAGTTAAAAAGTCATCAATGTCTGCCAAAAACGAAGCTCGCCATTAAATGTTGCCGCAGTTTATGCCAATCTCCGTCAGAATGTGTGCGTGTGTGTGTCTGTGCGAGTATCTATGTGAGTGTCGATTTCGCAGTCAGGATAACACCCAAGCGAAGTCAAGTCAAGTCATGTCAAGTCAATGTGTGGCCCCATCCTCAATTATACAACCTCGCTCTTGGCCTTCTCGCCTCGTGTGTTGGAAAAATATGTGCATGGGAATGTTGAAAATTTATTTCTATCATAAAAAAAAAAGTAGAAAAACGGAATTGAGGGGAAGGGGAGTGAAAAGCGAACAAAGCCCCAAAATACCGCAACGTGCTTTTAGGCTTAAAAAATGCTTTTAAAGTGAAAAACAAAACAAAGAGTCATATATATTGTTTGGCACAAATAAAATAACAAATAGAATGAAAACTCTCTCTATTGATGTTCATTTTGCAATAGCTTTTTAGAGCAAATTCAACATAAAAGGTAGAACACATACCTTTACCTTTAAAATTGCTCCCAATTGTGCAATAAGACTAAACCCGAGAGGCCATCCATTCCCTCGGGCGCCTTCCATTCAAACAAAAGCCTCCAGTTAGATACTGCTGGCGTTCAAGACTCCTTCCCCCAGATTAATCGGGTATCGCTATGCCAAAGCCCAGTGTCCAGGAGTCTGCCTTGCAATTTGTAAAGCGGCACATGGCCATGTGGTCAAATCATAGGGAGGCAAAAGGCTGCCAGGGAAAAAATCAATGTGCTACAAACACAAACACGCACAGGCACAGGGAAAAAATATTGTTAACTTTAAAATATATTTCGATTGCTGTTTAGACAAATTCTAAAATACCAATTGAGATTTTCATACGTAGCTAAAATATTTCGAATTTAATTTTGAATGAAGAGATGTAGTCTGTAATTTATGTCAGTGTAAGCACCGCAAACCGTGTCGCAGGAGAGTCCCTGCTCGGGCGCCACGGCGTGCATTATGTGGCCATATGTTTGCGTGTGTGTGTGTGTGTCGGCCTGTGTACAAATAAACACGGCAATGCAAACCGAAACGGGCCAAAGGGGGCACTGCCACCACGTCGGCCTGCAGGCTGCAGTCGGTTTACGTTTAATGCCCATATATATACATATATATATATATTGTGTTGCCTACTTTCGGGCGCAGTGGCCAATGGCCTCCGCTCGGCCACTTTTTTTAAAGCCCTTTAAATGTGAACAAACTTTTCCACGTGTGCGCACCGCGTCCGCCGCTGGGACGTTAGTTAAACGTATGCCTGGCCAGAGGAGCAGGAGAAAGAGGAGCAGGAGGAGAGGAGTAGGTGCAGGGGAGCATGGCGTTATATGGTTTGTGTATTGAAAATTGGATTTTCAATTGGTTTGCAAAACGGAAATTAATTCGGGGGCGCAACGGAGCCGAAGCCCCGTAACCGGCAGGCGAAAATGAAGCAATGACGTCCACTGCGATGATGATGACGATGTGATGATGATGATGATGGGAGCGGAATGACCACTGCCACTGCACCAGGGTTTGTAGCGGTGGAGTGTTTGTGTGCAAAAATAATGTGGAAGTCTCCAGCTCCTGCTTTCTCCTTTTCCTTTTTTTTTTTTTGGCCATTTCGCGCTCTCACCAAGTTTTTATTATTTTTTTGCTCTCTCTCACTCCGTTCCCGTTGTGCACTTTAATTAAATTAAGTGAATTTCGAGGCTGATAAGCAGCAAGCGGCAAATGAAACGAGCGAAAGGGGGCGAAACGGGGCGCAAGGTGAAACAGTTGAAGAGCAGGTTAAATGAGCAAATGAAACGAAAACACGGCAGTGAGATAGAGCCACTACTGAAATCAGAAATTGCCATTTGGCCAACTCAAGTGCGGCAGGTAAAAACTGAAAAAAAAACGAAAACGAAAACTGGAAAGGCAAGGCACCAAGCAACTACAGTTTTTGGGCCAGAACGACAGTTACAACAGCGTTTAGTAGAATTCCATTAACTGAGTGCAGCACTCCTTCTGTCCCAAAAAGGTAATCCACTTTGGCCGTGTACAGTTGTGCTGGCAAAATTATAGGGCACATTTTTCAATTAACACAAATCCCTTGAATGCAGTTATTCCCCAGGATAATGGTTCAACCTAACGGGACACTCAGTTGCCAGTTTAAAATTAAAGCAACCAAGTTAAAATGTCGCACTGGGGCAAGTGCCAGAGGGGTTAAGAGTTATGCGGTAATTTTAAGAACTATATATAAAAGTATAATAAAAAAGGAAGATGACTAAAAGGGAAATTCTTTAAGCTTAAAATCTAGTTTAATGTTGACCATTAAAAGTAGCTATTTTTTAGAAAATATTATCGTTATCATACAATTTCCTAAACTAGTTTGAATTTAATTCATGTTCGCAATATCTTCACCGCATATACGTAGTAATAGAAGCAAGGCAGATGGCTGAATCCTGCGGGGAATCTGTTGCAAATCCCAAAAGTATGCAACTGCAGTGGCGGCCAGGACCCCCCATTCATTGAATGAATGAATGAGTGAGGAAACGAACGCATGATTGAAAAAAAACATGGCCACAGAAAGTCGAGGCTCGTTCATTGTTTTCCGCACTGGCATGTACGGCGAGAGCCAGAGATATACGGAATATAAAAAACAGGACACCCACCCACCCATCCACACACACACACACACACTTGCCTGGCTTTTAGGAGAAGTTCAGTGACTGCAGATGCACATATACATATACATATATATAGGAGCCGGCAATGTTGCCTTTTGTCTGAGGCAAATCGCTTAACATGCGCCGCTGGTCGTCGGTGTGTTGTCTACCTTCCCAATGCCAATCCCAATCCCATTCGAAATCCCCCCTCCTCATCTAAGCCCCCCTCTTGGAGCGGAGGCACCTCTACACCTCTGCTTTTGGCCATTGTTTTGTCCCGAGCAACGGCAAACACTTTTCCCTGGCCAGCGCGCCTCTCCTCTATGGCCGGCAAATATTGACCATTTGCCTTTTGCCAATTTGTTTGCATTTCAGGAAAATATTTTCATTTTCAATGCTCGCTTGCCATATTGAAAATTAAACTGCAAACTAGTGTGTGTGCTAGTGTGTGTGTGTGGCACATGGAAAATTGCCTTGATTTCCCTGACCATGCCTACGGTGAATTGTCATTTTTAATTTATTTTGTTGCCTGGCATTTATACAATAAATATCTCACTGTGTCCCCACACACACCACACAGAGGGAGCCAGTGCTCGTCGTCCTGGCTATTTTGAGGCCTCGTTTTTGTTTGCAATTGCTTTTTGATTATCTCTATTTGCCGTTTGTGCTATTGAGCCACGTTCGTTCAGCTGGCCAAGTGAAAACAAATTGAGTTCTCTCCGTTAAGCGTCGAAAATAGTTTTCAACTCTCTCTCTCTCTCGCCGAGTCGTGTGTGTGGGTTCTAAAGTGCTAAAGCTTGTAGTGCCGTTAGTTTGCATTAAATTTGTTGGCAACTGACTCGCTTAAGAACGGACCAAAAAAGGCGAAGAGAGTGTCAGGGAATTATGCCTGGCCGGGCTTGGTGTGTTTTCCTTTTTTTTTTTTTCGACAACATTTTCTGCTTATGTTTTATGTAAAGCCTTAAATGGAGTTTGCACTGCTGCAGGACGAAATGTGTGGAGCTGCAAAAGTTCGGAGGACATGCAATTTGTGTGTTCCAAAGTGGCTTATCATAAGTTTCACTTGCTTGCTGCCGCCAGTAACAACGCCCCGGTGATATTTATGACACTGTGGCAAAAAACCAATTTTCTTAAATCTTATTTAATATTTTTCTTGCTCTTAAATAAAGCATTTAAGCTTAACATCAGTTGTAAAAAATTTAAGGGGTTTGAAATCGCTTTAAGTGAAGCCGAAAAGTATGCTGTAGAAATATGTACTACACTATTTAACCATGCTAAAAACTACTTATATTCTTAATCAGCATAAATTCTAGCAATGTCCTTCTTTTATTTAAAAATTATTAAAATGGTAAAAAATAAATTTGCTATAAAATTCTTCATTTAATAAATCTTAAATATTGTTTTGTGTCGCGCATTTGTTTTGATAAATATCAACCTCGAGTCTGGAGAATTTTTCTTCTTCTTATTTAAATCTTAAACATTTACAAAAATATCAAAATAAATATACCTCCATTTTAGGGTCTTCAAAGACACATCTAAAGATAATCCCCGAGCTCTATTTCTGCTTTAAAGCCACTGGCATTCATTTCTCCCCATTTTATCAAACAAAAGCCGGAGTACAGAACATATTTCATTCGCATTATTCCAACTCTTTGTCTATTTTAGCACACAGAGACGGCAATCGCATTTTTCCTCTTTTAATGCATAGCTAAGTCGAACCACTAAACAGTTTTAAATTTGCATAAAAATCCGTTTTATTAACATTCAAAGTAGATTCCTATCGCCGCTAACTTGAAGAAAAGTAGCTAAAGGACAAAAAAAAAAGTGGAGTTCCAAGCAAACAGAAACCCTGAGCAAACCAAGGGCCAAGGGCTGAGGGCCCATGCCTGGATGGGTGGCGGGAAAATGCCATGTAAATGCTCTCAGGGCAAGCTGGAAGAAAAATTCCTTTGCACTCAACAAAGAAGAAATAAATAACTTTCGAGTCAGATTAGCCAACTTGTCACGAAATGCAAAATGACATTTAATACCCAACGACTTGGGCGAGGACGAGGACATGGACTTGAGTGCTCCTCGTAGCTCTCTCTCCTCACCAGTTGATGGGCAGCAGCTGCGTTCGCAGGACAGGATCCCAAGACGCATGTCGACCAAATGGCAATGCGATACGCGACGATATACATGACTGGACCTGACTTGCACTTGGCATGAAAACATGAGAAATTCCTTAGCCAATGGGCACCGCACCCTCTTTCTTCCTTC
>VNJS01010286.1:0-42306 GCA_008042575.1 Drosophila watanabei | reverse complement strand
AAAAAATTACTTTTAAATTCAAATCAACAGGGAATTTGATGTTGACGAAAGTTTGTTGGTCGAAGGGAAGCGAGCGGTGCAAATAATGCCCAGCTGGGAGCCATAAAAGTGGGTATATTGTATTGAGTTTAAAGTTAAAGCCCATCAAGTTGGAATACAATTTTCGGTGTTTCCCAAGGGGGATTTATAGGATAAGTAGTTTATATAATAGAAAATATAAAACAATAACAAAATGCGGTTGTTTATAAAGAAATAATAAAAGAAACGTAGTACAGCAATAATGTCTGTTCCTTTTAATCTCTGCATCAAGTTCTATGTTTGATGGTTAATAAATAATAATAAAGCCTTAAATTTTATTGAATTATTTTGACCTAGACATTCCATATATACTCTAAATTATATACATACTATAGAAAATATAAACTTTAACAAAATGTCCTTGCTAATAAAGAAATAATAATAGAAACATAATGAATAAGTTTTCTTTTAAATTATTTGATTCTCCATTTTATTCTCAGTTTAATAGGCAATAAAAAGCAATAAAGATTTAAATTTCATTGAATTACTTTGACCTAGACATTCCATATAAACAGTAAATTCTGTATTTATTAGAAGGCAAAGGAATTCTGCCCATGTTTTCCTGGAAGTAAATGCACTCTCTATTTTTACTCTCGCACATTCCCATAAATTTAGCTAGAAAAATAATATTTTTTTGCCACAGCTTACACAGCCAGCCGCTACTTTAATCTTGTTTCTATTTTCACATAATTTTCAGTCAATTCCTGGGATTATCCTACCCCGTCCCAAGTCCTTGCTCGGATGCGACCTTCTAGGGTATCCTTGCATTCGTAGGCCGTCTATGGCGTCGATCCCTTGTTTTATGCGTACACTCGAATGGAGAGCCCTGGCAAACAAAGTTTTTATTTTGTTGCGACCTACTTAAAGGTTCCACGGCATCGGCACCCCCCAAATGCCCCTCGATTCACCCCGAACTCGAACTCGAACTCGACTCGTCCTGCGTCTCGCCGCGAAGGACCCCCCTAGATGTTGACTGCTGTGAGTCGTCTGGGTTCACCACATGAGGTCATGGAAATGTTTTCCGTTTGTTGTTCTTCTTTATGCGCTGCTGTAAAATAAAGTAGCAAATTTGTATTTTATTGTTTGTCGCCAGTGCAAAAAAAAAGAAAAGAAAACGAAGAAAAAAAAAACACGAAACGAAACGAAACGAAAATCTGCGTCTGGCAACGCTGCGAATGAGTGATTTCCCCGCAGCCTTGCCCTCGCTAGCCATCAAGCATGGAATTTTCCACCTAAATGCTCAAAGGAAAAGTCGATGAGGAACGAAATGCTGTAGGGAAATTCTCAGACAGCTGCCGGTGCAGCTGCGAAAGCGATTTTCCATCATCGCCATCAATAACTTCATCATTGGCATGCCATTCCATTCCGTATCCAACCAATCCGGAACGGAACTGCTCCAAAAGTTTTCGCCCCTCGAGTTGAATGGGGAAAAGTGGCCGCAAAAACTGTGAAACTTGCTAAACAAATTTAAGCAAATAAAAGAGCAGTGAGCTGTTGTTGGTTGTTTTGTCCGTATTCCTGGGCATTTTTTTTTGTATTTTGTATTTTGGGTTGTTCACTAAGCCGCAATGCCTTTTTTTCCAGCATTTCCTTTACAAAAATTCTTTTTCGGGCCTATTTCGGTGGAGAGTCCTGGGAATCTGCGGCTCCTGTCAGCTACACGGACAAAACTTGATAAATATTGTAGAGTTTGATTTTTTCATTCCTTTATTTCAGGTTTTAAAGTGCTTTAAAGTCATGAAATAAGGATAATAAAATTTGAGGATTATACAAATTTTCTTTTGATTTTTCTAAGACAAAAATATTTTATCTACAAAAAATTTTAAATTGAAGTAGTGTTTCTTTCAGTGCTTTTATGTCCTAAAACTGATTTCGCAGTGCAGCCAAAGGCAGCCGAAAGTTGGTCGCCGCGTTTTGTGTTTTTTGGCCAATGTTTGCTGTAGGTCGCGCCACGCCCCTCTTAACACCGCCCATCCACCCTGCTCGTCCCCGTTGGCTCTTTAGGCGCTCAACAGCTTCCGGTCCAGGACACCATCCTACAGGATCCTTTCTGCCATACACACACACACACGCACACACATCCGCCACAAGTGTTTCAGCGGAATATTCGTGATGCGCCTGCAGCGATTCGTGTGCATTTGGCAAAGCACTTAAAATGACAAAAATAACAACGGAATAGCAGACAGGCGATGCAAAACAAAAGGAGCCAAGGGCGGAGTCCTGCCAAATATTCAGATCTGCCCGGGATGTTCCTGCAATCCATTTCGATGCTGCATTTGTGCTGTTTGCAATTGCAAACACTACTTGTCACAGTTAATGGAGTTGCTAAGTGCCATCAAGGCGGTGATTAAGTTGTGTAAATTTAAATTAAAAGGATAATACAGTATTGGAATTTAAAGTATCATCTGATAAACAGAAGTTACTGTGAAAAAGGATATGAATTTCAGATAATAATATTAAAGTTTCTAAAGAAAACGGATATTATTTAATACGGAATTAGAAAGTCCTTATAAATTATATGTTTATGGCAAAGTCTTGGAAAGTTTTGTGAAACAAATTCTGAAACTTAAATTATAAGGAAATATTAAGCTCAACTTCCATTTACAGGCACCATTTACTCTATCTTTTATTCTGGCTCCTGGCTCCTTCTCAACCTTCCGAGCTCACTTTTAGTACCATTTTGAAACATATCCCTTCAGAATTCATAAATTAATTACTTTCATAAATAAACATAAGGTCAGTTACACTTTGAATATTTTAGGCCCGATGAATCCCCCATGAATAACCCTTTCCAGAACACAGCATTCGAATCCTTCCTTCTCGGTGTTGACAGCATCTTCTATTTAAGGAGCAAAAAACAGTAAAGAAAACAAGACCCACGCGCCGCCTTATGTCAAGTCTGCAAAATGGAAGCGAAAGATGGGAAGGCAGCTCCCGGGAGTGGATGATAAAAACAAGAAAATAAATTGAAATGGCTGGCAATTAAAAACTACCCATGGATTTGTCAGGCTCTGTCTGGCTTAGCGGCGCATAAGCATATACAATTTTCGGATATGAATATACAAAAATAGGCATGACAGGCAGCGGAAGCCGCTCAGCTGCTGGAACGGATCGGAGCGGAACGGAACTGATGGAGGCTTCCCTTTAAGACGTCGCCGATGTCAAGTGGCGACGACGACGGCGGCTGGCAGGGTTCAATAAACGCCGGCTGCGGGCACCACCCCCGCTCCGCAGATTCATCTCCGGTCCTGCGAGGAGAAATCTGATTATTTATGAAGTGCCGAGCAGCAGCAGTCTGAACGGAGTGGCAAGTGTCTATAAAAATAGCAAGACACCAGACGAATTATAATGAGTCCAGGCTGGGAGCCTGCTTGGCTCACGTTCGCAGGAGGACCTAGCACCACGTGCTAGGTGGCAGGACCTCCAATCCTGTCCGCTCATTGTCATCGTTAACACTCGTGTAATGTCGGTCATAAAGTCCTTACCCGCTTCCGTCCTGCAATTAAATGCGTGTCGCTAGGAAAGGGCCAGAGATTTACATAATGCCGAGCAATATGGCCGAGAGGATGGCAACTATTTTTACATGCCCATAATTTGATGACGACAATGTCTTGGCATAACAATGAGATTCGGTTCGCTTCGGTTCGGTTCGGTTCGGTTTGGGGTCCTGCAGCTGCCCCTGTTAACCTCATGTAAATTTCATTTTGCTGACTTTAAGGATCTCCGGGCTCAGTTTGACAAAATCAGGCATCGCTTTTCACACTTACGTGTTGGAAGGTTGGGGAGGTTTTTTCACTATGCCAGATTTTGCTTTCCCTGACTTTTTGGATTTTAATACCCAATAGTGGCAGAGAGTGGAAGTATATTGTGTTTTTTTGAACAAATATGTAAAATGATTGATAAATCTCTTTGTTAAAATAAATCATTTGATTTAAATAAATAGACAAAACTTGTGATGTCCAGACTTTGCTATAAGATATGTAATATTCTTAAATTTTAAAAGGTAAAAGGTAATTCTCAGAAACAATTCAAAATCAAATCAAATAATTTCCCTTATAATTTTCCTAGGCAAATTTCCCATGACTTTTTCCATGTCAGAAAACCAGGTACTCCATGGTCGGTTAACTGCCAGTTAGAACTCTCACTTGTTCCTTCTCTTTTTCAATTTATATATATTTTATGTTGTTGTTGTTTGTGGGCGGATTTTGTTTCGGTTTGAGGTTCGTGTGTGAAATCGAGCGTGAATGTTCAACGTAAATAAAATTCAATTTGGCATTTTCCTTTTAACTCAATTTATGTGTCAAGTGAAAGTGGATTTGACTCGGACAAACATTGTGTGGCCATTTGGCATGGCCCGTATCAAAGTTATAAATGAATTTATAGTCCTCGCTCCTCGTCCGCCGTGTTTCTCTGTTTGTGTTGCGCCAAAATTAATAGCATTTGTTGTGTCGCTGGGCTTCTGGCAGCGGATTGATTGAATTAACGACATCCATCCCGATGGGTGAAGGGATTTTTCAACGCAAGTGTTTTATTAAAAAAAAAGGAGTAAATAAAACTATTAAGCCGAGTCCATTGAAATGTCATTTAACTGATGCAATTTGATGGTTATTATTTACCGAAAAAAAGAGTCGATTAACTCGCCACTCAGGTGAACATATTTTATGCATTTATTCAGATTGAGGCGGTGCACAGTTGCGAAGCTTAAATGTTGTTAATAACCTGTGTTTCCAGGCCTCTGTTTTTTTCCAGCCTAACAGGTGAACGCACAAATGCGTTTTGTCAATTGTCAATTATTCGTCCAAAAAGTGCAAGTTCATTTAATGTCACTTAATTGAGGCAATTTGATGTTTAAATTTGACGCATTAAATGGGAATTAACACACGCCGAACAATAAGAGACTTGTGATTATTAAGCGCAGTGCAAGGGGAATTATTTAGTGGCTTTTTAAGTGGTTTTGTCTGCCTTTTAAAATGTTCTTGTAAGGCTTTCAAGTAATACAAGTTTTTAAAACTTTAAGCAAATTTCTCAACAACAGAAACACATATTTCCCTTTCAAAAAATCCATCCACAAATCCTTCAAGTTGATTAATCATGACCTGGCCAATGCTGATCAACTCCGACTTCATTCGGTTGCCACAAGTCCAATTCCCAATCCTGTACGCCAGGAATCATTTCCGAAATCCCTGACTCTTTGGATATATCATCTGCTGCCGTATGCAGACGCAAATCGAAACAAATGCTGCAAATAGTTCCCCCAAGTATCGATGCCAACAGGAAAGACAGCTCGAAACATTTCTGCGGACAGAGGGAGTCGAGTGGCACATACGCACATTCGGACTGTCAGACAAATTTCACATAATCAATTTTGGTTTCGGGCCTACGGCCTTTCATTGTTATGGAGCAAAGCGAAGACCGGAGACCTGCCAAGCCGAGAGATGAAAGCTGAAAGCTGAGAACTGGGAGCTGGAAAGTGGGAACTCGACACTGGGTACTGGGTACTGGGTTCGGGTTTCTGGAGGCTCCCGGCTGCTGATGGATGTCTCTGGAGCAATACATCAAACCAAATTAGCAGTTTGTGTTCCATGTTCGAAAAGCCAAAATGCACAGTGACGTGGGCAGGGAAGAGGCACATTTACGGGGGGGAGTCGGGGTCAAATACTAAACAGCACTGGGAGAAAAATAATGTGGGAACAGAAAAAGGTAAAAAGAAAATATTTGAATTGATTAGATTTATTCATTAAATATCCTGGCGCTACAAGTATATTCATTTATTCCTTTGATTAACTTTAAGTTAAAATATGGAGTGATTTATCATTAATATTATTTATAAATTGACATTATTTAATAATGAAAATATTTTTAAAAGCTTAGTTATTTTTTAAGAATTTTATAAACCAATGAAACAGAAAATTCCAAACAAGACATATTCAAAATTAATTTTAGTTGTATTTATATTATAAATTTTATAGTAAAAGGAAATGCTAAACAACGAATATATTCATATGATTTATTCTATCAAAAGTATGTAAATGTGTGCAATATATTAAGGAATATTTTTGTAAATATATACATATGTTTTTTGGCAGTGCAGTAATAGAGATTGAGTCACTGGGACATGCACATAACTTTGCTCAGGTGCGTTTTGGGCCATCTAAATTGGCTGACGGCACACACGAAGGACACACAAGTAAAGGGGCCGTGTGGGCGGCTAAGGGATCAACAGTACCAAAGGATAACTGGAAGGGGATGGGCAGAATGAAAAGCAGCCCTAGAGTGGAAGACCTGAAATGCGTTAAATGCGTTTGATGTGCAGAGTGCGTCTAATGTTTGAAAATTTCCATAAAACATGCAATAAAAGCCCAAGGACAACAACGACGATGACGACGATGAACGGGGTAAGCAGGAAGCCCGGAACCAGTGGTAAGATAAGGAGAAAGGGAAGTTGAGGTAGAAGCAAGAGCGGGAACAGGACTCAAAGAGCTGCAGGAGCAGGAGGAACAACACTTGCCGGGCATAATGGAAAAAGTACAAGGGCCGCCATAAAAGCATAACAAGCTAACGTGTAACGAGGCGGCAACTCGAAAGCTGCAAATGAGGCCAGGAGCCAGGAACCAGGACCACCGAAGGACTCAAACCGGAGAGGACCTGCAACCTGGCAACTCCAACTCCAGCGATTGCTGCAAGCCAGGATTAGGTTCGGTCTGGGTTCCTCCTCCTCCTCTCCTCGAACATGGCAAGGTGTCAGAAGAACCGAAGGAACAGATCCAGGACCACGGGCAGGAGTTGGAGTGGGAGCAGGAGCGAGAGCAGGAACATGCCATCAACAGTCGACATTGTAATGCTTCAGTTTCACCCACTCGCATATCCACATATGCACATGATACACTGTGAGAAATGAAATGAAAATTTAATTTTTTTGAGCTCAAAAATATAAGCAT
This sequence comes from Drosophila watanabei, assembly GCA_008042575.1. Lineage (NCBI taxonomy): Eukaryota > Metazoa > Arthropoda > Insecta > Diptera > Drosophilidae > Drosophila > Drosophila watanabei. Next base: position 35,290 of record VNJS01010286.1, on the reverse strand, counting down.
TATTCCTTTTTAAACAAGACTAGAATCCTTATACTGGGTTACTAACAACGAAAAGACTTCCTGATCGGCATTGAAAACTCTCCCCCGATTTCTCTCAGTGCATTCACATAGTGAACGAGACATGCATCAAGTGCTTGCTTCGTTTTCCAATGGAAATTGCACGCCAAAAAGGAGCAGAGAATTTGATGCTCGAACAGATGGAAAACGAAAGCGGAAATGTTGTGCTAAGCCACGCACGTCCTGCCGACCCCCTCCCCCCCTCGTCCTTTCCCCTGACCCTTTTCTTATCTCCTTCCGCACGAGTGTCGGCGTGTGTGTGTGTGTGTGTGCGACTATTTACATTGTCACACTTTCCTCATTGTGTCAGTTTTTTCTCCGTTATCTTCTGCTTTGCTCAGCTCTTCAAGCAGCCCAAGTATCTGAGGATTCCAGGAGGATATATATGGGCGGTGTGGGGAGGGGCGTGCCAAGTGAGGGCGTGTCCGAGCAGACAGCTGCTGCTCAATTGCATTATCCTGCGTCCGCTGATGGATGATTGCCAGAGTCCTGGCCCTGCCGTCCCGGCTTCCTGGCATCCTGACTCCCGTCGAGCGCCTTATCTCTGCACTCGGTGGGGAGTCCTGGCTTGTAATTTGGCAAGTGCAACACTTTTTTGAAGGATAATTGAATATTTTATGTGTTGGCAAATTGAATAAGGGCAAGGAAGTCAGTTTTCCACTCAACAAGAGAAGCTGGAGAAGCAAATGATCTGTGTATATTAAAGTATTCTTTGCTCAAGGCAAGTTGAATCATTTAATGGGAGATTTTAAATCTTTGCACTTCTTAAATTTTACTGAATTATATTTAACAAAATCAACTTTAGTATGAAACTAAATATCCCAACTTAAATGGTGTCTGTCTGTGTCTCGGATACCGGAAATAATCTGCATCTCTTGCCGCCCGAGACTCATTTCCTTCGCCACAAACTACTGCCTCAACTCGGATCGATTGCATTTTGAAAAACTTTTGCCAGAGTGGAGCCTGTGCAAAAAAAAAAGAAGAATAATAAACAAAAGCGACTCAATTGCTGCCACCACCAACCAACGCCACCACCACCTTTCGGCTTGAAACAATACAAAACAAGCAACAACTGCGGAAAATAGGAAACTTTGCCGCTTGTGCAAAAGTTCGAGTACAAAGCAATAATAAGGAGCTCATCATGAATTTTAGAATGAATGGCACAAAGTAAACACACTCGCACTCACACCCGCACACCCGCAATTGTGAAATGGGGTAAGGACTCTGTCCCATCTGCATCACGTATACGCCCCGAGGCAGCCACCTGGAAACAAACGTTTGTTGTGGTTGCTCTCTCTACCTCTCTCTGGCGGCTGTTGCTCCTGCAGCCTTGGTCCTGGTCAGCAGAAAGGGCCATTCTGTGTGGGATTTGCGGCCTGAATGGGCCCCTCTCTCTCCCCCCTACTCATGACCGCCTCATCCGGCTGGCCGGCAACTAGAATAAAATTTAATTAACCTGAAACCTAGTTTTGTGCTTCAAGACTCGAGGAGTAGGAACAGGAGCAGGAACAGGAACGGGAGTAGGAGCAGGAGCAGGGACAGGAGCAGGAGATGGAGCCAGAGCTGGTACCACAGACCCCGTCCAGGCCAGACGGCTGCTTCAACTTGGCCAAATGGGAATTGCAAATGATGTAAACACGATGCGGGGACAGGGCTGAAACCAAGCCAAAACAGAACAGTAGCAACATTGCACAAAGAGAAAATATACAAATGGAATTGTAAATTAATTTTTGATATTACTTATGATCTTTTTAAATAAATATGCTTATATTTTCTAAACAGAATATTAAGGTTTCTTTGGTATTGATTTTTATATGAAAATTTTCTAAATATATATATAAGGATACAATTTGAATAGTCGTATTCTCCACGTGCAGGACCTGTTCGCAGCATTCTTTGCGGCTGTGCATTATAAATGATCAAGGACTAATTTGAATGGCAAAGCGCCGCAGCTAACTTTTCTTTTAAAGAGTTTGTGCTGGCGCTGCTTTCATTGTTTTTCCTGGAACCGCCCACGCCTTTGCCTTTGGGCCATGGTTTCGGCCATGGTTTTGGCAAGGTAAACGTGCACACTTTGCGGTTTTTTTACTTTGTCACTCACAAACACAAACAAGGCGGCAGGGACAACAAGTGGCAGTGTGCCCTCAGGCTCTGACATTAACCCCAGCTTTCAGTTCTTCAGTTCGTAGCTATCAACGGGGTAGAAGTCGTATTGGGTTGGAGTCTTAGTGGTCTTTAATTGAAAATTAATTATGCCCTACACCTATGCCATCTCTCTCCCCAGGCGGCAAAAGGAATCCCGTTTATTGTCTGGCTTTTTGCAACAATTAGGCAAGTTTTTGCCTCGATATAAAAGTTTGGTAATAGCAAAACGCAGACAGGCAGATAATCAACTTTCGAACATGCCACCAGGCGAGCTGTGAACTAATTAAATAATGCCAGCATCGTTTGCTTAACTTCCGCTTCCGGCCAAATGGGCAACACTTTTCCAACTATTTTCTTTGAGGATTATCAGGCGTAAATCACTGAAATTGCATAATTAAATGTTGAATGTTATGGTTGAAGCTTGAAACCCTTAATTGCCCAAAGTGTGTTGTCAACCCAAAAGGCTAATGGATTCCCTTCACCCTTCTAACCTCAACAATGCAACTATTTTCATTAGCTCGGTTTTCATGCGTCTAATTGGATTTTGGTTAATTTCGAAATACTGCGATTGGCCGGTTTAAAAATTCCAAATATCAACGGAAATAGGAGCTAAACAAAACCACTAAGCGGACAGACAATGACCGAGAAAGCCGCGAATATTTCATTTTCACAAATTAATATCTATTAATTATGCATCCAAAGCAGGGCAGACCGAGGAGTTGCCAGGAGAGGTGACAGAGTGCCGTAAATCGATGTCAGTGCAAAAAAATATAGCCAAGTACCGGCTAAATAAATAATGAACGCCTCTTAAATTTTCATTTGGCCCTGGACAACAAAGCACCTAAAAGCTGTTGCAAAAGCCAAAAATAAACAATAATAACACGTAACTGAATGCGAGAGGAAGCCGAATATTTGAGTGCCCTTAAATGGAGGTCATTTTTTTGATGTTATAAATTTGGAATGAACCTAAGGTGGCTTTTTTAGATAGTTTAAAGTTTTAAATTTATATTTAGATTCTGTTATTTACGTTTCATGCAATTTATGAGGCTTTTTATGTAGATATTTTTAAACCTTAGCTAATTTTATATATCCTTAAACTACTGGCATTTTATTTGGTTGTAACAAATCGGTTTTAAACTTTCTGAGATGCAGATACCTTTTCCAATTTAGAGTCTACTTGGGAACAAACTAAGAAACATTTTGGTAATTTTATTTCACTTATGTTGGTTGTAAAAAACAGTCTTAAACTAAAGCATATTTAAAATAATTACAAGAAAAGCAGCCCACTAAAGAAATTCATAATTGATTTAAGCTTGAAATTAGAGTTTTAGAATTATGAAGTTTGAAGAAGGAATTTATAGAATTTAAGAACCTGAAAAGTCGTCTTAATAAACAAACATAAAAATTAACATTTTTATTCCAGAAATCCCACTAAAAATATATCCAAATTTAAAAAATTAAAACCTCTAATAGATGGTCATTAATAATTTCTTATTGTTCAAGTAATTGCAAATCTAATTCAAGAAATCCAATTAAAAATAATTATAAATTTAAACAATTAAAACCCCTAATAGGTGGCCATTAATAACTTTTTAATGTTCAAATAATTACTTAATGAATGGCTTCCATTTTTGCCTTCATACCGATACTGAGAACAGGTAATACCCAAATGTCATCAGGTGCATTTGCGAAAACAAAGTGAAACTTTTGCGCCTCGGGGAATCGGAGAAGGATAGCGAAAGGGGCAAGCCAGGAGAGAGAAACCCAGGGAATAGGGGAATAATAGAGAAAGGGAAGAAAGAGAAGGCCAGGGAATCGCTGACAGGAAGCAAGCCAGAATGGCAACAACGAATTACTCGACCCATAACCACAGTGCAATCAATTGTAGTGGTCCAGAAAACACATTCGAGAGAGAGGGAGCTAGGGTGTGAGAAAGAGAGGAGGCGAGAGACCACAGTACCTCCAAAAAGCACTTTATATGCCGAGGTAATGGCGCCTAATAAACGTCTTCACTCGAGTGCGCTTGGCGCCGCCCACTCCGCCACCCCGACACCCGACCACCCCAAGGCCATTCCCTTAAATGGAGAGAGAGAAAGTGTGGGAAAAAGACAGACAGCGAAAGGGAGAGAGATAGAGAGGTGTGCGGGAGAAAGGTCGAGCAAGTAATTATGATTTATGTCGCTTCGGAGAATGTGCAAGGCGTCTAATTGTGTGGGCGGTCACTGGCCGCAATTACGCCCATCTCCAGGCTCCATCTACATCACTTCGTCCTTGTGCCCGCCGCCCGGCGTTGCCCAAACATTCCAGCTATTATGTCAAGCCGGCCGAAAATAGTGGAAATCCTACACGAATGTCGGATAAAGTAATTACAGGATGCTCCTCCCTACCGTGCCCTCCTTTATCTTTACCAGGGAATCCTGGGTAACCCAACACCAAGACAGGACCGACCGAGAGACGTGCAAATGTGTCCTGATGTAATGCATGCTAATGCGACACTCCTTCCCAGCTGTCCCCGCTCTTCCTCCCCTTGACTCGGTTGCCCAGCCTGGTTAGGAATCATTAAAATAATTCAACTTGACCTGGACCTGGGCGAGGATCAGGACCTGGCCCGGCAACAGGATTCCTGGAATACTTTTGTGGACGTCCGTCTCTCCGCATAATGCTAAATGAAACTGAATGCCGGGAACCATTAGAGATGCCAGCGTTTGATTTGAAAAAAGTTATTAAAAGAAGGTATAATTATTTAATTTTAAGAATGTTGGATTAAAATATGTTTTACATTTTATATATTTATTACAAGCTTATCCGGAAAATATATAATTAAAGTATATATTAAATAAATTAGCTTAAAAATAGAAGTTACAAAATAATGATAAATATTAGAATATTTTTAAACGTATTCAACTCCGTCTTTCTTTGATAATATTACGCCTTAAACTAGTTAAATCTGTCCAAGAGAAAAACAGCTAAAATGGCAAAACTGGACACCGTGACTTTTCCAGCTCCTCCACTTCCTCCTCCTCCTCTAGTTCCCCCTCCTGACAACTGTGGACAATTGAAAAATCAGTAAACGATGCCGCATTGTCAACGCCACGTCCCTGGGGAAATGGCCGCAAAGGGAGGCCACAGGCTCTGTGGAAAAGCGGTGAAAACTGGGTAAAAGCAGTCATCATTCCATGAGTGGAGCATCATTCGCACTTAATTAGTAGAATGCCCGATTTAAAAGTGGGCGTGTCCAATCAGCTGGAGAGCTTAATTACAGCACCAGCCTCCGCTGGCATTTCAAATCAGGCTCGACCAGATGCGGGCTCTTAAGTCCGTTTCGAAAATGGGGAAAATGAATACAGAATTGGCAGGGAAAATCATTCTGAAATCAGAGAAAGGCCAAAGCTGTTTAGGGTTTCCCTTTGAGTCCCGTGAGGCAAGAGTAAAATACTTTATGTGATTAGGCCAAAAGGACACGTAGAGAGCAGAGCAGAGAGATACAAGGAGTGCTTTATACGATTAGGACAGGCAAAAGGGATTTACGCCTTACGGTAAGAGTAAAAGAAAGTAAAAGCAACGCAATAGAGTCAATGCAGCAAAAAGAAATCTGGAAATGTATCTTTAAGGGATTATCGTAAATTAAATATAGCAAAAAATATCAAAATATATTCAAATTCAAATGATTTGTCAATGCTGAAAAAAGAAATCTGGAAATGTATCTTTAAGGGATTATCGTAAATTAAATATTACAAAAAATATCAGAATATATTCAAATTCAAATGATTTGTTAGAGGATAATATTTGAAAGAAAAAGCAATATATTTCTAGAATTAATTTTCTTACAAAAAACTATCTCTAGTATCAAGTTCAGAGTCAGATTAAAGTAAGTATCTTTAGCGTGTGACATGCAACTTCTTAAAGGAACCAACATCAAAGAGTTTCTTAAGCAAACGAAAAGTAGTTTAAGCCAGTGAACAGTAACTCAAAAGTATCTCGAGCTGCAGGAAATCATGTTTTCGCACTTGACTCTCCCGAATACAACTTAAAGCTAACAAAAAGGATCCTGCGCCAGCGAAAGTTTGTCAAAAAGAACGCGTTTCGGCAAGTACTTTGTACTTGAGAAGTGAAATATGTAGGATAAATGGCAGCCAACAAGGGAATCCCTTTAATTTGTCTTTTTATAGATTGTATTTTTCTCTGGGTTCGGGCTCCCATTTAAGCCCTTTTTCTAACCGGATTATTGTGTGCAATGCAAAATGCTTGACGGTTCATCAAGGAGGCCATCAACAAATTAGCCGGCTCGAATAAAAATGTGCTTAGCTGTCGTAAATTCCGGGACACAAAGGCTAATCGCGCGGCTAATCAGGCGCAGCCATCAAACCATCAGCCATCAAAGGCGCTGTCGCTCTCCGGTCCGAATCCTTCTGCTCAAGTGAAGGATTGCGGCTTGGCAAAGGCTTTACTGTGCCCCCAAAAAGCGAGGAGCAACGAACGGTGGCCCGCTGCGTGCCAGGACATCATTATGCTAAAATATTGCTCGGCGGTACTTAATCAACACAAAGGCTGCGAAGGCGGCCCGCCACGCCACGCCCCGCTGTCGATTTAATTGCCCCACAGACACTTCAATGTCAGCATAAATTAAATTTTGATTCCGCCGCTCCGGCAACTGCGGCGTCTCTAATGAAATTCCGCACGCCAAATTGCACAGTTCCCCCTGGAAAGGGGGTGGGGCTAACGGGAGGGCATCCACATGGCACACCTCCTCCTGGTGATGCTGCCACCCCTTCGAAATGATGATGAGCTCATGATGTGGCCGCCGCAATTGAGTTGGAGGCCTAAGTTAGTCGTTGCTCAGCCATTGTCGCATCAATTAATTTCAGCACGAGCCACGGACTAGGACGCCACCGTCCGCCACCAGCCGCCGGGCAGTAACCACCTCGTCCTGCGTTCAGCCTCCAACTGTTCTTATCGGACAGCTCATCACCATCATCCGGCGACCCCTACTTACACAGAGGGAAAAGGGGGGTTTAATTAGAAGCAAAATTTTCACGTCTTTAAATTAAAAAAGAAAAGATACAGAAAAGATCAACATTATACCATTATTATAACAGCTTTAAAATGTAAAGAAAATTTATTTTAAAAATATTTCAACCCTCTTATAACCTTAAATTACATTTACTTACATCCTTAAGCTGCCAGAAAACCCCGTAACCAACTTAAATCTTTATTTTCAGTGCACGTTTTCCATTCTCAGCCACCACAACAACAGTTTGCAATTGTATGTGCGGTGGCGACGTGGAAAGTGGATGTGAAAGTGGGGGCGGAGGCGGCGTTAAGGCGGATCGGTGGTGGAGGCGTGGCACGTAATGAGCTTAGCTCTGACCAAAACCTAAGGTGGCCAAGTCAGAGTCCATTATGGCCGAGTGGCTGGCCCGGGCCGCATCTTGCGGATGTCCAAAGTGGGGGCGGGAGTGGCACGGAAGGGATTTTAAAGTCGACTGATTATGGGCGAGTCAAGCTGAGGTGAGGAGACCTTGGAACTAAAACTGATTAGGGACACGTGTCGGGGCTATTGAAGTGGCTATCGTCCTGCTTTGTTAACCAACACGTAATCAGGAGTGGGTTTTTATTCAAAAACTAGAGGTGGCAATAGATAGGAAGGATATCAGATATATTTGATAACAATTTTGAGAAGATTTGTCTTTCTTTAAACAAAATAAAAGTATCAAAACTTGTTTTTCGTATCATAAAAAATACTTATATTTATTTTTGATTTGTTAAAAAATCTTGTTTAAGAATTGAACCAATAACTTGCGTACAAAACTAATTAGCAACACTTATGTTCCTACTTTCTTAACCAACACTATATGTTGAAAAGGTATAGTTTTAGTTTCAGAAAGTCAGAAAATAAAAGTATACTCATTTTGTTCCTTATGCATTAAAATTTAACCTACTTACTCGCAAATTTCATCACGCTATTTTATTTTAAAAACTTCTTTAAATTTTAATCACAATAATTTCGCCGCTTAATCCGTAGTGTTATCAACAGTTTTTAAAGAAACTTCTGCAACACTAGACTGCCACCTAGTTTCACTAACAAAACTGACAGCGATGGCAGCTCCTGTCAGAAATCCTGACTAAGCACAAATCACAAATCACAAACTTGTCGAGCAATCGGAACGAGTGAACGAAAAACTGCAAAAAAAAAAGACGAAACAGGACGAGAGAAGCTCCACCATAATGGCAGCAAATGAGTTGGACAAACCGAAAAAGCAGGATGACAAGCAGTAAGTAGGAGCACTCATCACACAGTCCCATCCAAATGCTTATCCCTCGAAAAATCCCCAGCAATCAGTTCATCTGTCCCATTGTCTACAAAAATGAGATGCCCGAGCTGGGGCTGGATTGCAAATTCCTGCCCTGCGGCAAGGATATTCTGGAGTACACGCTGGAGCCGGTCTCGTTCCCGGAACAGGAGTCGCAGCACGAACACCATTTCAAGGGACTGCATCTGCTCTTCGACATTGATTTGGTGAATCAGTCGGCTTACGATAAGCCCCAGCAGCAGCGCAGCAATTCTCGCAAGGATGCGCAGAAAATGGATCCCCGGGATGCATCCTTGCTGGCGGATATAGAAGCCCTGCATTATGGCGATACCAGACAGCGCCCGAGTCGCATCCAGGAGTGCGCCCAGATGTTTGCCAAGGAGCGAGTCATGGTTCCGCGTCCTCGCACCGGAGTATACCGCACTCCGGCTGTGACCGAGTCTCAAGTGGACTTGCAGCCCATTAGTTTGGAGCAGCAGAAGGAGCTGATTAATCAGACCTTTGAGGAGATCAAAAAGCCCCTCGGCCGGCATCCCATCAAGCCACGGAGCAATGCCAAGCCCGTGTTAATTTTACCCGTTTTCCCAGATTTCGATCTCCAGAATTATAGCTTCCTGCAAATGCAGTTCGATAATCCGCCCACCGAAGGTAGCCAGAGTTTGATGAAAGACTGCGGCAACTATTACGTCAACTTTAATGCCAAAGAGGAACTGGCTTCCAACGGAGAGCAAATCTACGTCTCGGAGCAGCGCTACAAGGAGGATAAGTCCACTGAGAACGCCGAGAAGGGCGATCGTATTATCCTTATGCAAAAACTCGACGCCGTGTACTATGTCAGCGTTCACAAATATATAAAATTGCGACGCGAGCGACCACGGCCACAGGCCATGGTCAACAAGTGTCTGCTGGTAAGTTTCCCTAAAATCATAAATTTAAAAATCAATAAATTTAACAAAACTAAATTTCCACAGCAGGTCAAGCGAGTGGCAAAGGAAGCAGCATAAACAGGAAACAGGATACTGGATTTTCGGGCTCACAAAGAAAATCAAGCCGGAATCCAGGTATCCATGGGATCGTATGATTGAAATTCTGTACAGAGCCAGGAATTGGCCAACGATAAAATAAAGCTCTATCACAAACGATATGAAATCCTGCACAATTTGAAGAATTTTTCCACAAGCAAAGCTTGAACTGGAACATATTGCATAAATACAAATATAAAATGAGAGAGTTGTGTAGGAAGTTGGCAGTGTTCACTTGGCTAGTAAAAAATTGTACACAAAACTCTTTAATTTATTATAATTATACTTAAATAAATTATTAAATATTTACAATTCTTAACTCAAAATGAAATATTTGTTAATATATTCAATATTCTTTAAGCAAATATAAAATCTCGGGCTGAAAGTCAAGCTTTACCGCCTAGTTTGTTTCTAATGGGATTGCTTTACAATCGGATTGGCGGCTTGTGTGCAGCAAAAGGACGGGACCACAGGACATCAGTTTGCCAGGCAACAGGCTCGGCCTGAACAGGTGACATCTTGCATCCCGACACCTCCTGGTCTTCCTCGAGAATCCACCCAACACTCGAAGTGATGCAGCATCTTCTTGGCAATCCTGACAAGAGCCACCATGACGATTCCAAAGTACAAATACATATTGGACTATATATCTATCCTGTCTGTCTCTCTGTCTGTCTGTGTATAAAAATCCATGTGAGAAATAGACAATTTTTATGACGTTTTCTCCCAGCAACCATTTTTATTTCTAGTTTTTTTTTTTGTATTTTCAACGATGTAGCTCCTGCCACTGTGGTACACTGCGGAATCCTATTTCATTTGGCCAGACGCTCGGAATTTGTTGTGGCAGCGATTTGGCAGGATAACTCCGCCCATTCCCCCCCACTTTAGTCTCCTGCAGTAGTGCTGGACATTTGTCCTTATTTTTATATCCTGGAAGGGTATTATCATTTAAGGCAGAAGCTTGCAACGCAAGCAAGGAGTAATTTTTGATCCAATAAATCGAACATATTCTTGATTTGCATTAAAACCCAAGTCGATTTAGCAAAGTTTATTATGAAAAAAATTTATGTTTTTAAAATTTTATAATGTTAAAATTAAAATATAAAATTGTCAGGAACACTTTGATTGTTAAAAATTTTTAGTATTTATTTTTATTACCCAAAAAAAAGTAACATGAAACAGCATTTGGATTTAAAACAAACGAAAATTTTGAGTGAATTATTAGCTCTTTAGGTCAATTAATACAGATTTAAGTAATTTAATCTCTTTCTAAAATAGTTATAAAACATAAAACATGAAGCATTATCTGTACATTTTTAAGTTGTTTTGTTTCTTATATCTCACTTTGTGTAATTTAATTTACAAAAATATGCCAATATTGAAATTATAATTTTATTTATTATTTGAAAAAGTCTAAAGGAATTGATTTACCAAAATCACTATTTTTATATATTTTATATATTTATTTTCAAGCATTATTATTGCTTCCTTATTGTTAATATTTTTCCAACTCTTTATTTTCCCGATGTCCTGCATTTCGAAGCCGCTGGCTGTCAGCACTGCCATGCAGGGTCCTGTGATGTCGCATGCAGCAGATGTCGCTGGGGGGAACGGCTAAAATGCCACAATTTTGTTGGCCAGCAACTTAGATGGCATCCGATGTCGCTGCAGCTGGGGCAGGGTGGGGCGAGAGGGGAAGTGTCATGCAGCTCGATGGCTTAAATAGATTAGCCAATGCATTTCCTGCGGCCTGCGAAACTGTTGCGCAGCGACAGGGAAATCCAACGGCACGAGACTTCATTTCAACCCAAAACGGAAAGGGGGAAGCTGAATATAAAAAATGGGGAAATCCGTGTGGCTTTCAAATCAGCCAGAAACTAATGTGGCAACTTCAAAGGAAAACAAATTCAAGTGCATTGAGCCCGCAACAAATCAAAGACGCCACCGACGACCTTTTCCTCACTTTCACCCATTTTCCATTCAGCTTTTCTCTTTCACTCTCTCGCGATGGTTGCCATTTCTCTGGGCCATACATCAAAGCAATCAAATGGACCCAAGTGTATCTATCAAGGCGATAAGTAACACAAAAAGAAATTCAAATCTCGCTCAAAAGAGGCGGAACCGAACCCATGCAGAGCTGCGAGTAAGGACAATGGAGAGTGCACTGGGAATAATTTATGTAAGACTGAGAAGTGGGATTTTTATTAATTTATTTATGCAAAATAATTAGTGATACATTTCTGGAAGAATTATAATTTTTCTAAATTTTTTTTACTACAAAAGAAAGACAATTTTCTAATAATTAAAAAATGCCCCTATATAGCCAGTTCTTGAATATTTTTAAGAACTTAAAGGGACATATTAGATATTAAATATCTATTTAGCTTTTATTTTCTATATAGTCTTATTTCAAAATATTTTTTTGTTCAACTATAACACTATTTTTATCCACTAAGTAAGAAAAAATTATACTCCAGTTTTATTATTAGCTCATAACATTTTTTTTAAGGTTAGAACCTTTTTTGTTTTTTCACACTCAGTGCATCCTTTTTTTTCCACAGCCTAGACAGGACCTATTTAATTCATTTTTGATGCACTTTTTTCTTGTGTGTGTGTGTTTAAGGATGAGGCTACGGAACGATTTCATTTATAAATTGAGCTTCTGTTTTTTTGGCAGCACCTAAGTTACGAGAGGTTGCGACTGGCTGGCAACAAATTATCGCTCTGGCACCTAGCCATCTCCTCTGCTTTATCCCTTATCCGTTGCCCACACCCTGGCACATCCTTGACTGAAATGAACTCTTCTCTGGGCTCCAGGATATGTACATGTGTGTGTGTGCAAGTGAGTGTGTTTGCCGGCCTCAAAGAACTGACCAAGCAATTTGCCTGGCCCAAAGGCTAACCAACACCTCATCACTCACACGGAGCCAAGGAGCGAGATAAGGAGTGGCAGGACGTGGAAGGATATAGCAGGAGGATCGGGTGGGGCACGGCACGAGTTTGTCTTGGCCGGAGTGGACTTTCGCCTTAATTAAACAGATTTGTTTGCCGACTCTCAGGCTGATGGCCCAAGTACTATATATGCGGCAGTTTGTATATATTTTTGCAATACAACCGAAGGACCGACCACGCCCGTCTAAACAAAGAGCGGGGATTCGGGGCCAAGAATTATGGCAGCACAGCAAAAGGTCAAACCCGTTCTCGGTTTTCAATACTTATTGGCCATCAGCTCGGGCTCAGGCTCTGACCCCATAAACATAAAACGCAAATTCCAAGGCGATGGCACTTTCCCACTGGCTAATCCTTAATTTGCAATAAAAAAGATTCATGATCTATATAACGTATATATCTGTGGGCTGATTTCTGTGGATTTCACTGAGAAAATATATATTCGTCAGAATTTAAATTTAAGAAACCAATTTGCACTTCCAAGAATATTTTTATTTTTGATTAGTTTTTATTCAAATAATTCATATTTTTTTTATCAGAAATTATAATAAAAATTCATTAGCAATTTCTTAAAACCAAAATTCTTAAATAAATTCGATAAAAATTATCTTTAGTCAGAATAAAAGGAGAATTCCGAGACAACAAGTAGGCATATCCACCTGAAACATTCCTAGAAATTCCTAGCAGATGGCCAACAAAAAAGGCGAGGCATAAATCCAAGGCAAGACAGCTGAAGTTGGCCATTTCGGGGGTCAAGTGAAAAGTTAAACAAAAACGCTTAGCACACACACACACACACATACAGAGGCAGGACGGTAGGAATTGCGCCAGGATTTATGTTGCGACATCGTCCTTTGTTGACGCTGGCAACGCTGTCCCCACGAATATTCACATTACACAGCGGGCCGTGTGAAACGGACACAAAGGACGAAGACGAGAGCGAGGACGAGGACGAGGAGGAAGCGACCCTCAAGTGGCAGCAGCGGCCAAAACGATGTCAAGTCAAAAATGGTAGAAAAAGAAACTAATTTCCTAAGATGGTGTCAACTGCAACTTTTCCCACTCGTACCCCTCGAGCATTTTCCTCCACTACTCGAGTGCTCTCTGGACTGCATTAAACGGCCAAGGATCCGGGGATCTGGGGACAGCGAGGCAGCCCGATGATGGCCACTGCTGAGAGCTGAGAGCTAAATGCAGTGGCAGATTACCGCAAACTAGAGAAAAAATTAAAGTGCGAGATGCCACCACTCCACCCGACCCCCTAATGAGCCTCTTAGTCCCAGCTCAAAACTCATAATCAGCACAAAAATTTTACTCTCCGGGTATTCGCTGCACTTGGAGAAATTGTGGAGTGGAAAATGGTTCACTTGAAAATAAAAAAATATATATATTATTAAAGATGAGTTGAGTCTTCTATAACTATCTAATATAATAATAAAATAATCCTTAGTTATTTGCAGGAAATATTTTCTAATTTTCTATATATTATTTTATAAAACACTTTTAATAGTTTTATTTAAGTTGAACATCACTTAATTTGAAAATAAAAATAAACGTTATTTATTAAATATAAAGTAAGTTTTCTATTACTTTCCCATATCATAACTGCTTCCTTGAACTGTGAAATAATCTTTATTTTTTGCAGGAAATATTTCCAGAATATATTATGTTCTATTTCGGTATTTTATTTATATATTACAATTACACATATTTAATAGTTTTATTTAATTTGAATAACACTTAATTTAGGAATGCTTAACTTGAAATTAAAAACTAATATTATTAAAGATAAGCTGAGTTTTTTATAACTATCATATATTAGAACTGCTTCTTTAAGTTGTGAAATAATCTTTTTGTTTTGCAGGAAATATTTTCTTATATTTCATTTTAGTATTTTTTTATTTATTGCAATTAAACATTTAAATAGTTTTATTAAATTAGTATTTAACTCAATTTAGCATTACTAATTAACCGATTAAAATTCTTGGAATGCCTGAACCAATTTCGAAAATGTTTTAACGAAAGGTATCAACTTGTAATTAGTATGTAAAAATAAAGAATTACTTAAATTAAATAATTAATAAATTGATCTATTTTCTATTGCATTATTTAATTAAATTTAGTTTAATGTTCTCTTACATTCATATTAAGTAAAAGTAAAGTAGGACTCCTCTATACTCTCCTTGAATCGATAAACCTTACATTTCAAGCTTCATTTCTTTCATACCTAAAGTTTAAATGTTAAATACTATCTATTGCTACCTTATTTCCGTGATATATACATTACTTACACCTCTGATAACTTCTATTGATAAAATATAATGAAAATAGCTTTGATTTCCATGGAAATTCCATTCAAATTCATTCGATTTGCCCAACTCAATAACCTCACACTGACAAAAGCAGTTAATTAAACCGAAAAAAATGCCTTAATCAAAAGATTGTGCCATTTGTTGTGGCTGCATTTGTTGTTTTCGCCACAAGTAAGCAAAATAACTCCACTCAACGAGTACACTGCAGTCCGCAAAATTAGGGAAACAAAGGCATGAAGGAAGGCATATTTCGTTACACATAATATTTTGCCCTGCAGCTTATTAAATTTCTTTTTCCAACGGAAATTTGCAATGTTGATATCCATTATTTATGGCCGGCTGCTATTGAAATGGCCCGGGGTGTGGGAGAGGGCAGCTGGCGGAGTGCAGAGTGCGGACAGGGCGGATTTATTTATTGACGGGCGGAATGGCATGTAAACCACAAATTAATTGGCTTGGTTAGACACCGCAACGGACCAGAAAGTTGCATAAAACTTTGCCGCCTCGATTGATTGATGTGGCCTGGCATTTGCCAGGTAATCAATGGGGGGGCGGGGCCAAGGAGTCAAGCAGCCAAGCAGCCAAGCAGCCAAGCCACCAAGGATCCAAGGACCTCCTGGCCAACTTGAGAAACAAATTGGAAACGTCTCTGGATATTTATTTTTCTTTAAAGGCTCCTTTAAACAGCGGCTCTTCGCATGCAAAAATAAAACAAGAAACGATGAATTGCCGAGTTATTTCTCGCTGAGTGAGCAACAATAAAGCTTACCAGCAATAACTTATCGATTTAGCTGGAGTCTCTTTGCCTTGCCATTTATTAATTATCTTCTATAACATTTTATTATTATTTTTCTAAGCACAACTTTGTGCAAACTTTGTGCGATTCCTCATCGTCCCCCTCGCAGTGAGCTCTGTCGGGCGTGTAATAAATTATTTCAAACTCCCGGCACAAATCATGAGCTGCATAAACTTAACTTTCCAATCATGAATCATTAAACTATCGCAACGGAACGGTTTTGTTATTCGGCTTCGCACCAAAGGCCAGCCAACAACAACGGTTTTGTATCAAACAAATTAAAACTTTTAGCCAAACTATTTAGATACAAATGCAAACAGATGGTCAGCCACGGCAAATTTTCCTCCAAGGAAAACAAAGGAAGAGGTCAGGGTTTTGGTGGAAAAAAGGAAAATAAGGAAGTCTGGCGGAAACTTGAAATACACGTACTAAACGTTTGCTCTGTGCCCCGCAACTCAAATTGCTTGGGAATTGTTTTAAAGAAGGGAAATTTTCAGAGAGTCTTTAAGA
The DNA here is from genome assembly GCA_008042575.1 of Drosophila watanabei. Classification (NCBI taxonomy): domain Eukaryota; kingdom Metazoa; phylum Arthropoda; class Insecta; order Diptera; family Drosophilidae; genus Drosophila; species Drosophila watanabei. The sequence goes on along the minus strand of VNJS01010286.1, from coordinate 19,188 downwards.
TAAAATGCTTTTAAGTGACTCCTTGCATTTTTTGTATGAAGTAGTTTATCAGTTTATGTTTGTTATAAGTTATTTAAACTAATTTTAGTTCTTTTTGGTTCAATCATTTTTTATTAACTAAAAACACATTGTTTTTTATTTAGCAAATTAAAATGACACTTCCTTTTAAATATTCTTTTGTAATCAACATCTAAATTCAAACAAAACTTGTTAACAAATTTACACAATAAATGTTATTGTTTCTGTAAAAAAAACCTATTGCTTCAGTCAATTAAAAACAATTATTTGCTATACAATTTTTATGGTATATTAAATTATAAAAAAAATTTTAATTAAAAAATTATTACCCCTTTCACAAAGAAATATTTTCGCATTACGTATCCCTGCAACTCTTTCCTATTAACCAAAATCCTTAAATATATTTCCGGTAAATCCTCCTATATATATGTAGCTTATGGACTGATCAACAGATGCGATTATAGAGAGTTATATTAACTGTGAAAGTTGCTTGACAACAGAGCAGCGATTAGCCTTCGAACGACAGAAATAAGAGACTGCAAATTGTGATGTTCGAAGCCCTCGAGAGGGGGAATCCCACGCAAATGTCGCACGCAGCGAAAGCTACTTTTAGAAAAGCATTTCTACGGAAAATTCCAGGACCCCCTAAGGATAAGATTAGCGAAATGTACAAAGCGCAATGCGTAAATACACACTTGAAAATATATTTATATCGATTTTTAGAGGAATTTAATGATTAAAAACTATTTTTCAATAGAGTTTTCATATAAAATTTGGTGTTTGCTTGGTGATTATAGAACCATGGATTATAGAAAAATAATAATATAAATATGTTAAACTTAAACTTTAAATAAATCATTAAATATACTCTCATTTTTTATAACTAACCTGATTTATTTACAGGTCTCAATTATTATGAGAACATGAAGTTTCTTATTTATAATTCCTACTTCTTTTTAATTAAATTAAAATATATTTTATAAACCCCTTTGTAACTCCCAATAAAATCACAAATTAATCTGCTTTAGCCACAAAATTTCTGGCAGTGCTGGCAAACAATTTTCTTGGGCAAATTGGACAGCCGGCATGCAGTGCAATCTAATCAGATCTAATGTTGTGCCTTCTGTGTTCTTCTGAGCTGTTGGGCAAATTGTAAAACCCCATAAAAAGTCCGCTACGCCAATTCCAGGGAAAATGTGTTAATAAAAGGACAAAGAATGCCGACAAGGAGGAAGCCGAGTGCCTAAGAAAATTGAAATGAATAGAATGGAGAGGGCGTGGCGTGGCATGGCATGGCGAGGAGCAACCGGAGGGCAAGTGGCTTAAAGTTCATTTGCAAACAATCAGCCAGACGAACCTAGACAGACAGAGAGTCTGCCCCCGAAGTGTGTGCTATGGATTTTCCAACCCGTACCCGAAATTATCCTGGCTCTGACCTTAGTCTATTTGCTCCGTCTGTGTCTCCGTCTCTGCATTCTGCATCATCATTTATTTTGCCCCGCTGCTGCTGCTGCTGCTCCTTTGTTGGTCAATCTTTAAGCAAATTTATGTTGTGTGTGCCACAGACAGCCGCAGGCATTCCAATGTCCTTGCGCCACAAAAAAAGAAGAAGGATATGCAGCGAGCGGAACAGCAACCAGATGAGCTACAATGTCTGTTTGACTGACACACATGATGGGAGAGGGGAGTGGTGGCTTCGGGGATGGATGGAAAGGGTTGCGAGTGGGACTCCTTGCAAACATTGCACTTTTGGGTTAAGCAAAGCAAAGCGCTGGCAAAATTCTTTTTCGGCCAACCACAAAAGTCCTTGCACAAACACACACATGTGTGCACACACGCACTCACACACGCGCCCGCAGACGGCCAAAAGCAATTCCATTTTGCCTTAAAATGCACGAAAAACGACGACAACGAGACGATCAAGAAGAGGCAGAGCCAGCCGCCGGAAAAGCGGGGAAAAACGACATCAATATGCACGGAAAATAGGGATTTAAGGTGCAAAAAATGTGTATATAATTAAAATATATGTAATTTGTAGAAAATTTACATTTATAATTTTTAGATATATAACAAAATTAAATACAAATTTTAAATGATTCGAAAATATGTAATAAAAAACTTCAATAAATATGTGAAAAATTATAAATAAAAACTAGGCACTAATGAAAATATATTTATTTATTTATTATTTTTTTTTTGCATTATTTTTCTCTCAGTGTAAAGTCAGAGAGAAAGCCAACAGCCGGGCCCCTATAACGATTTTCAGCTGCATGCGTATTACATTTATTTTTATTTATATTAAGCGCCGCGCAGCAGCTAAAAATAAATAGAAAAGCAACAGCGGCAGCGGCAGACCCAGACTCAACTGGAAAAACCTAAAGAAAGAAGCTACTGCTGCACTTGTTTGGTGTACTTTATATATATATACATATATATATAAATGTGTCTATATTTGCATTGCTTTTTATGCCCAAAGATGGGGGAACATAGAAATGGGGCAGGTGCCATAAGAAAAGACATCCTGCAGGCAGCCAAGTTGTTGATTCTTAATCAGCATGAAGAGGTGAATCCACAAGGGGGAGAGATCATCGAGGGATGAAGACTTTGGCATGCTTAGGGGGAAAAATTATATCTGAGATAAAAGGAGATCATAATGGTTTTTTTTCAGAGACATAAACACGTTGCCTTGCTGCCTGCGGTGACTAAAATATACATATTTTAATTTGTTTTCATTTTTCCAGGACATTTAAATACCATTATATAGTATTATATATTTTTGCAACATGTTAGGAAATTCATGTAGTAGTTTTATCGAGTCTATAAAGTATATATATTCCTGACAAAAATTTAAAAATAATTTTTATATGTAGATTTTATAGCTCACATTTAATTTAATTTTTGTGACAATTTATGATTTTTTTACTTTAATGTTTCATTAACCTATAACTCTTTTTCTCAATATATATTTTTCAATTTATGAAAAGAACTTGACGAGAAGAGTTGTGACGATCTTAATAAATATTATTGTTTTGGTAGTTATCTAGTTAAATAGTTAAATACGAATTACAACAGTGCGTATACGTAATTTTTGTGATTCTGATATAAATGTATGAAATAAAATAATACAAGAAATTTAAATACAAGAAAGACCCGTCGAAGTTTGTATATTCTTGAAATTTGCATTTGGGTTATAAATAATTTATCAATAACTAACATAAAAGGAATTATTTATATACTTCCATATCAATATTACTTTTAAAGTTTTATATTTAGATCTTTGCATCTTTCTCTGCATGTTTTGATCGTTTCAATGACACTTATATGATATATTCTTCCGGTTTTCATAAAGTTAAAATTAAAATTTTGAAATTTTATCAGGAAATTTTATTTACATGTTACTAACTTTGTTATCTTTAAAATGTAAGCTTGTATAATAATACAATTAAATATACAAACAGATATTGAACATCTACGTACGTCTTTAGCTGTGCCAATATAGATTTCCTCAATCAATCATTTCAATGTTAATGCTGCTGATGACTTCATCATCTCTGAACAATCAAGCCCCCACATCCTGAATGCCATCCTTAGCATTTAAATGTGATGGCTCCGCATTCCTTTTATTTTCTCTTCCCCGTCTAAATATAACTCTGTTTGTCGCACTAAAAACGCTGATAAATATCAAATCAAGACTCCTCTGCGGACAAAACCCTCGTCCCACATTTTCCAGAGCTCCCACACACACATTCAGACAGAGAAACATAATTTGTGAAACCTTTACTGCAAAGCGTATTTCCCGTTTCAGCATTTCCCCGGCAAATAGTTTTCCCTTTTTCATATGTGCGCGCTTGCCGGCTAACATATGTTTTCATTCCTTATTTTCCTTGGGTTGGGCTCTCGCTTTTTTATTTTTTGTCTGCAATTTATTTTATTGCCGCAATGCAAAATGTGTGCTGTGCTGTGTGTGTGAGATTGTGTGTTTTCCAAGGGGATGGGATGGGATGTGTGTGTTTGTAGCATTTGTATTTAGCCTGTTTAGCTTTGCCCGCTGGCTCTTGGCCGCTTTTCCGTGTCCCCGCTCCTTGGCCCCGCCCAGAACCCAGAAAATGCTGACACAAATGATGTGCTGTCGCCCGTGCCTGGCCGGGCGCAATTAATGCGGCATCTGCTGCTGCTGCTGCTGCTGCTACTACCGATTTTGCTGCTGTTTTTGGCTCAGATGTTGCTGCAGCAGCAGCACTCGCACCTGAGTCCTCTGCGGAGGCATTGAGGCCAGCCGCATGGCAAAAACAGCAAAATGCAAATTATTATTGTCTTTTTGTGGGCAAAGGAAATGGGGGAAAACAGCTGATATATAGGGGATCTAAAGGATTGGAACGCGGTTTTTAAGCTAAGTAAACTTGTATTTAAATGGGTTCTGGTATTAGTTTATAAATATCATAATTATAATTATCTCCATATATATATAAATCTATTATTATTATTGTCTTTTTGTAGGCTAAGAAAAGGGGGAAAACAGCTGATTCAAGAGGAGATTTCAAGAATTGAAACGCCTTTTTTTTAAGCTTTATAAATTTCAATTTTAATGGGTGTTAATATTAGTTTAAAAATAAAAGACTTATAATTATTAATATTATTGTGTTTTTGTGCGCAAAAAAGAGGGGAACAGCTGACTTGAGGGAAATTTTTCAAGAATTGAAACGTCTTTTTTAAGCTTAATTAATTGTTAATAATATATATGATATTAGTTTATAAATATTATAATTATTATTATTATTATTGTCTGCTGTACGCAAGGATAACGGGAATATCATCAGACTTTAGAGAATACTTTAAGGATTAAAAAATAACATTTTTAAAGCTTTATTATTTTGCATTTAAATGGGTTAGAATATTAGTTTATAATTTTATTAATTTGAATCTAAGGTTGTTGTAATATTAAGTATTTTTTAGATCCCAGAAAATCACTGCAAAACGTGCTAATTTTAAATTTTAAAAGCATAAAATGCTAAAAATTTAAACCCAAACTCAGATATCTAGTTCGTAGCATTATATATCCGCAAGCCTTTTTAGTCACTTTTATGCGCTTTTCCACTGCAGCTGATGTGAGAATTTTGTTACTTGCACAACTAATTCCGCAGTTGGTGCCGCTGCTGCCAAAAACTTTTGTGGTTGAATGACTTTTGTGGCATGTTCTCTGCCAAAACGTGTGTGCGCCTCGTGTGTGTGCTGTGTACACATTTCAAAATAAAATATAATAAGATCTATATTATAAAAATAATATTAGACTCGGAAACCATCACTCCTTCTTTGGACTTATAATTAAAGAGAACTGTATGAAATATTTAAAAAATAATACAATTTTGATCTTAACTAGAATCCACATAATTTTTTAAATATTTTTAAATATAAATATTTCTCTTAGTGCACTCAGCATTTGTTGGTTTTTGCGCCATATTTATGTTACGGTTACAAGGTTGCTTAAGCCTTAATGTTCGCTCTCGGGGAGTCTTCACATCAGTTCCGTTTTCTTCACGATGGAAAAAAGTACACGCAGCTGGAAAAGCATGGAAAGCGGGGAAATCGTTGAAAGTGAAGGCGAAATCGATGGCGGAAATGTGGCATTTCTGGCCTGAAAGGTTTTCCGTTCCTTCGTTTGGTTAAAAGCATTCCCCGCCCGATCGTTCCCCGCCACAACATATACATATATGTGTATAAATATATGCCGTAAGTCAAACAAATCGTTTGCTAATTGGCTGTCATGTATTTTGGCCACAAAATACAGTCGGCGACGACTGCGGTACAATTTAAACATGGAGCGGAAAACACAGCACTCATACGCACTGTTGTCAAGCGGAAGCGGCTTTGATTTCGCCGACAACCGATGGCGTTCAATGGAAATATATTTCACCATGGCACTGGCACACGGTCATATATAATTGGTTAGAAAATATATATATATTCCTCAGATATATACCCGCCATAATAGTTAAGAAGCTTTAAAGAGTGCAGCGATACTGCCAAAGTAATATTTTATTTGTAAAGTCACAAAACTCTCCCTACAATAACAAGAGAAAAAAATAATAAATATATAAAATCCACTATAAAAAATGTGTGTGTTGGAAAAGCACAGAGAAAAATATGCATAGAAATCCCAGCTCCGGACTGAGTCCGAAATTAACATGAGAAAAAAATAGTTGCTGCTGGGGAAAAAAATGTAGCTAGAAATTGCAATTTAATTAATGGAATGCATCGCAGACTGCAAAAATATGCGAGGCAGATACGAGGAGACCCGAGAGAGGAGAGACAGAAAAAGAGTGAGAATGCAAATGGCCGCAGAATTGGAAGGGAAAAAAAGGAAAAGTGAAAATTGCACAGCAGCGCCAGCCGGCCGACCGACCGACCGATGGGGGAAAATTACTAGAAAACCAAATTAACCAAATTAGCAAGCTGTAAATTCAGCGTCGCTTTCTTCTTCCTGCCAGCAGCTGCACTGCGGAGCAAATTAATAAAGTTTCACATTATTAGCGGAGTTTTCGCCGGGCGCTCTCCTTCGGCATTTTCCATTTCCCAGTTCCCATTACCCCACAGCTACCATTTTCCCTTCGCCGTTCGCCATTCACCAGTTGTGTCTGACTCGAGGAGTCGGCCTGGTTCATTTCAGTTTCAGTTCCTCCTCTGGCCAAATTTAATTTTTCTTGTAGTTTTAAGCAGGCCAAAGTTTACTTTTTCGGTGTGCGTGTGTGTGTTGCGTTCCCTAAGTAAGTTGGCCAAGTTAAGATCCCTTGCTCTTTCAGTTAGTGTATGCGCTTAAATTATATGCGCAAGTTTGGCCAACAAGTTTTTTGGGTAGCGACGAGTTTCGCTTTAATTTATCGCTTGGTTCCTTTGTCGCTGAATGCGACACACCATATACACGCTTATATATGGGAATTTATCCACACATTATATTCAGGCACAGCCGAGGAGCAAATACTAGTGGCCCTTGGCTTGATTTAATTATTTCTTGCTATCAAAACACAATGAATATTTATCGTATATGTATTCAGCTGTATCCCCAAGTTGCAAGTTTATTCCAACGAATGCAAATTTTGGGGGGTAGTTTTTTCCATTTTCAAAGCTAAATTCACACAAGCACAAAATATTTTCCATAAACTGACAAGTTACCAGGGAAGGGGCAAGGACTTGTTACATTTTATTATCCAAAATGTAATGGATTCTTTGAAAACTTGCCACAAGTTATTTACATATGACTCTGAGTTTGGGGCTCTTGTTGAAATACTTGAAACTATAGAAAAATAGATCTTCCTTGAGTGTGTTTACTAAGTTCACTCAAACGAATTAAAGATACTTTGCGGATTTTGCATTTTCATTGGTGAGGGAAAAACATTGTTGTTTTAAAGGCTCACTCTCTTAAAATATAATAAATATCTAAATGAGATTATAAATCCAACAGATTTTTCCCTCTCTTTACATATAATAAATAACTAAAAGGCATAATCAATACTGCTTATTAGTGACTCTAATAATTTGACCACATTTGTGGCCATGATTTCATGCTTTGCACTGACAACCCGCAAAGGGAAGATGCGGCCATGGAAAAAAAAGAAATACTAAAGCAAAAATGAACAACACGCGACTATCCTGGTCACAGGACCCGCACACAGACAGGATGCTGGATTCACAACGCGTCGTGTACGCAATTGACCTAATTTTACCCCTCGCCCACGTTGTTTCCTACTCGACGTTCGCGGTAATGGTCGCCGTTTAGCTTTGGGTTCTGGTTTGCCGCCAGGATGCGGCCAGGATGCGTCGGGATGTGCGGCAGGATGTGCAGCTCGCCGCCTCTCAGGATGCACTTCTATCCAATATTGTATTTCCTCCCTCACATACGAAATATGTGCGCGCTTGTTTGAAAAATTCATGCCAGCTTTTCAAGGGGCCTCCCTCCTCCTCGGTAGTCACACATAAATCCACAGCCCACCTGGCTCTGTGTTTTTATTTTGTTTTTATTTCATGCTTTACATAATTAAGTTCTTGTCGATGGCAAAAGTTGCTGACACTCGCTGGCTGGCTGGCTATGCTCATACATCGGAGTACAGGCAACTTTTGGCTGCACATGGCTCTAAATTAATTTCATGGCATCAAGTTGGCAGCAGCCAGCAAGGACGCCAAACTAAAATAAAAGCAAAAACGTACACTTGTCGCCGTGTTGCCGGAATGTTTTTAGAACGTGTTAATTAGGTGAATTTCTGAGATGTATTTGCAGCAGCGCAGCCACCGAATTAACAACGTGGCAACTTGAAGTGCCTGTGGAACGAACGCATCCCCCCGAAAAAAAATGGTACGTGGCAAGCGTGAGGGGAACCTTGAACTAGTACCTCAATATTAGCGGATTGCCAGGCAAGGTCGGGAAAGTGCAGGTACTTTTCCGGAGGTGGTGACCGAAATAGGGAACAAAGTTGAGCTGAAAGTTAATCCCCAAATTAGAGGGGAATGAATGTTTGCTCAAATAACCTGGTAATTATTATGTGTATGCTCTATGAAATAATCGAAGGTGAATTTAATTCCCTCATTAAATTGAAAGGTAATAATCAAATTGTTTTGTAAATGTGTGTAATAGTGATACGGAAAGTAAATTATGGTTCAAAATGAGGCAAAGGTAAAAAAAAAGTTTGATTAAATGTACAGAAGCTGTAAAATGATCACTTAATTATCATTAATTTAAATAGATTGAGTGGAAGTAGTCTTCTAAACCAATCTGTTAAATATATAGAATGAGTTTGAATAAACAAAATTAATTTTCAGATGAAAATAGTTCATTAATGAAGACTCTCAATTAATCACATTCCTTGAAATTTAATGAACCTGCTGTTCATGGTTTAAGACATTCCTGAGTCAATTCCGTACTCATAAGATTTCCAAATGTCAAAATTAATTCACTGACACATTGTGCAACTACTAAAACTACAACCTAGAGACACGCTTCAATAAATATTCTTTGGACACATTTAGCTAACGGACATACACTAATAAACTAAATCGAAAACGGTAACTATAAATTTCTACTTTTCCAAACTAATTGAATAAAAGTAGCAGCCTACTTCTAGTACTTTCGATTTCAAAGACGAACCAAAGTAAAAGCGTAGCAAATTTATGTTCTAATCAAACTTAACAACTCGATCCCCTCGTCTTTGACTTCATTCCGCCCACAAAAGTCAAATGGGAATATTGCAGAGACCCGCAGAACTGGAAACGTTTTATATTGATTTATAAATTTTCGCAAATTCCGCTGGCATCAGCAGCAAACAAACTTCTTATGGGCAAACTTTGAGGCGCATAACTATACTATCTAAGGTCCATTTTTCCCTATAGCATTCCCCGTACATACACTGAACCGACCCCCGGCACAAGGACGCTCTAATTGCATTTAATTAGCTGCCACGATGGCCTCGTTTTTTCCCGCTCCACCGTCTTCCTTTCGCCCGCTGGTGTGTTGGTGTGTTGGTGTGTTGTCTTGAAAAGTTGACCGACATAAATTTCATTAATTAGTTGAAAATTTGCCGGGCACTTTGTGAGCAACAATTTCTGAAGATTTGTTAACGCTGCTTGGTCATTTGCTGGCCGGACCTTTTCGGTCATTAAACAAATGTATTTATGGGATGCATGCCAGGGCTTAAAAATAAGTTGAAGGAGCACTAAGTTTAGGGGTTACGACCATGGAATACCAAGTTCTAAGTTGCTTGAAAATTGTGGCATACTTCTAGGTGTCGTAACTATTTTATAGGATTAAAATAATAAAATTCGATAAGTTTTTAAAGAAGTTTAACAACTTTCGCAGAAACTTTCAAATGACCATAGGATGCCAGAGCTTTAGTTTGTGAAAACTGTTGCCTACTTTTAAGCAGCTCATGATTAGAATTTAACAATAAGAGTAAAGGCTTTTTCAGCAACAATTAAATCATTTTAAAGTAATTTTAGAGCATGCAAAGTTTTTAAATTTCCTTGTGTATTATTTCCCCTCCCAACCGACTTTAATATACCCTTTAATCTCTATGAACAAGGGGTATAATGAGAACTCTTGAAGGGAAACTTGGCCACTAAAGATCAACCGCAATATGAAAAGTCCGCCTGGCCACAAGTTCAACCCAATATTTGCGAACTTTTCACCCGCTCTCGCTCGGCTCAAGTTGCCAGCCAGCCCGAAAAGGGCAGAACTTGGCCAACTTTAAGCGGGCCGCTTAAATCCCCGACAGGCGCGCTGATAAACAAACAAACTTGTCTAATGTTCCACTTTGCCAAGGATATCCTCAATCCCGAGACATGAAGCTCGGGGATTGCGGATTGAAAGGAAACTCGTTGCGCCATTGACAAATTCGATGAGCCACGAAGGACGAACAGCGTAGGTGGCTCCTGGCCAAAAATGGGGGATAAATCAATTGAAAAATATTAATGAATTATTTATGAGGTAAGACGGAGCACAAATAAAACCAGCGCTCACCGTCCGGCGAATAGGAAATAAAACGAGTCGAAGCCAATGGGGAATCCCCCCGGCGGCTTCAAACCGCAGGGGAAAATAACCACAGAAAGAGAATCGACAAAGAAAAAACAAAGCAGGAAGGAAAAGCAAAACGCAAAAGAAAAACAAAGAAAAGGCCAGACCAAAAACCAAAACCGAAGCCCGAAAAGAAATAACTGGAGAAAAATTACGCTGGAGACTAATAAAACAAGATTATTGCGGTATAACCGCAGACCCATCGGAGGAGCGGAGCGGGGGGGCCTTTGAGCCAGGCCAGAACTAGACAATGAGCCAGGCCATAAATCAGCAGCCGCAGAACGCAGACAACTGCATTCGGTTGATGCCAGTGGAAATGCCAGCGTGCAGAGAAAGAAATTAAGAGGAAATTGTAAGCTTGAGATGAGAAAAAATTTAGTATAAATGTGAATTTAATAAAATATTTTCCTACAGAGGCTGCACATATCTTCTATAATTGATTTCCTTCGTAAGTTCACAGTGTACAGCCTGAAGAAAGCACGCTCCTGGCAAACTTGCACGCATTTAAGCAGTTTTCCGGCGATAATGATGCACAAGATAATTATGCCAATATGCGGAGAACAATCCAATTGGAAGGCAGCACCAGACTGGAGCAACCGGAAAACGTTCGTGTAAATATTAAATATTGACCGGGGTCGAGAAGGAAAATGAAAAGGAACGCTCATAACCAGAGGCACAACGCCAAGGAACCGGAATGGGAATGGGAAGCTAAAGCCGGCTAGAAATGTGTCCGGAATTCAATTTCGTTTGACACGTTCAAGCAAATGCAATGAATATCCGTATTTCCCAGCAGCTGAAGGCAATCAGTTTCCATCACTCAACCAGATAAACACACTGAGGGGAACTGTCAAATATTTCTCTGGGCAAGAAATTGTGTGAAATTACGGCCCAGGAGCTCTTAAGTACTATTGATTACAAAATAATTAATGTTTTATATAACGAGTTACTAGCAATAAAATTAACTTCAGGTTCCTATTGAACAGTTTCAATTTAGGTTTTGACAAAACTACAAATAAATGGGAAAAGTTTAAATGTCACAAAATGCTTTCGATTGAAATGAACCTCTAGATATTTTCCAGCTTTTCAAAGTGTCTATTAAATACAACAAAAAATAAAACAATTCATTATCAAAGTATTTACAATTAATGCTGAACATGCTTGTAACTTGGTAACACAAAATAATTCATTTCCCGCCATCTGTTTATAGAAAATCAGTCGTTAAAGAGCACTCCTGTCGCATAAAGCCCCGGGAAAGCATTTTTAAAGCCCATCATCACTGTTCCACGGAATTTGAACGCTCGAAAATTAATTATTAACAAATTGCTCAGCACGAAAGCGAAATAAATGAATTGCTCATGCTGCTGATGTTGCTCTCGATGTTATTGCTGTGGCAGCTGCAGCAGATGTGGCGCTTTGCTGTTGCTCCCGTTGTGAGCAATTTGTGTATAATGCATTAAATGCAATTTGAACTATTAAAAGCATACTTTTAGCAAAGCGGACAGGGGCGGCGGTGCTCGGTGGCTGGACGAGGGCCATTTTAGCTATTTTCCACGCACGTAAACATAATTTGCATTGCTCTGAAATATTATGGCAGCGGCTAAAAGTATGCAATGCAACAATCTCCCACTTTTCGCGCTTTCGCCGTCTCTTCCCTTTCGCCCGTGTTCTCGCTTCCGTGCAGCCATAAAACCGAAAGCAAAAAGTTGAAGTAGGCGAGCAAACAGAGAGAAAAGTTCCAGAGCAGGACCAGTGATGTCCTAAAAGAGTCTAAAGGGTCTTATTTCATTCTCCTGAAAATTAGAACAGTGACTGGGGATTTGTAATCAATCAAAACGGCGTCCAAAAATATGCAATGATTTTTGTGGCTAACATTTTTTTTCTTATATAAAATTTTGTATCTTACTTTTTGGCATAATGTTTATTGATATTACAATTTCAGTCACTTTTTAGGAGTCAAATGAATGAATCGAATATTATTATAACAGTTTAAGATGTGAATATGATTAAAAGCACAACCAAACTACTTTTTAAGATTAATTTAAGATAAATTTAAGAATTCAAGAATTACAAATATTAAATATTTAAAGCAATGTATATATTAAGTTTTGTTATAATTAAATATATTTTTGGTAATGTAATAGTTATGTTTCATATAAACTATATCTTTTAAGTAGAATAATACTAAAGAGTCCCAATATTTTACAATATTATATGTATAATATATACAATATATTATTATTATATATATTATATTATATTTACAGCTATTTTTTATTTGTAACTACTCAACCTAACCAATAAACTTAACATTAAAAAAAAATCGAGAAACAATAAAATTTAATTTAAAAAAACACTCCCATTAAACTGAGAAAATTTATGTATTTTTCTAGAATTTTTATCAGACTTTTTTCAATCGTTATTACACCAACTAATGGCTAGCAAAAGTGACCGGGTCAAAGGCCAAATGTGTGCCAGAACTGAGCGCAAGAGCGAGAGAGCACTTACCGTTATAGAATGGCCAGAGTGGCGATTGTTGTTGCTGCTGCCGCTCGCTTTGTTGCTGTTGCTGTATTATGCTAACAACTAACGCCATTATTATAATAACTGCTCGCGTTGTTGGCGCTGTCGCTGCCTTTGTTGCTGCTGCTGGGAATCCCCTCCTGCTGCTGCTGCTGCTACAGCTACAGCTTGTTGCTGCTGCTGCTGCTGATGCTGATGCTATTGTGGCAGCAGCGGAGCCTGGACTACGCGATTCGATGACGTCGACGTCGTCGTCGGCGCCGCTGCGACGCAAAAATCCGCATAAATTTATATTGCAAATTTGTTCCCGCTCCTGTTGCCGATGTTGCTGCTGCTCCTCCCGCTGCTCCCACTGCCCTTGCTGCTGCTCCTGCTGCTCCTGCTGCTGCTCCTGCTGCTGCTTGTGTTGCTCAACAATAACTATTGCCGCAGGCATCCAGCGAGATTTAATAGTTTTTGCCTGTCGTTGAGTTTTATTTGCCAGTTTTCAGCTGATTCTTCTTGTTGCTGCATTTAAGTGCTGATGTTGCTGCCGCCGCTCTAGATGTTGCTGCTGCTAATATTGTTGGTTCTGCTGCTGCTACTGCTGTTGCCTCTGCAGCGACTTTGGCAGCATAATGCGCCATTTGCCGTTACTGCTATTATTTTCTGTTTTATGCTTACTTAAACTTTTACTTTTTGCTGCTGGCTAGCCGTCAATGAAATATTTGTGCTAAGCACAAAAGCAACATTAAAACTGTTGCCGTGGCTGTGCTGTGCTCCCGTTTCCAGCTTTATCTCAGCTCGCCTTCGGTTTACCTTTTTGCTAGCTTCACTGGACAGGAAAAATAAGCAATGAAGCAATCACTTCCAGGTGCAAACCCCGCAGCAACATGTTTTTTTACTATCTGAGAGAGAGAGAAAGCGAGTGAGGAGTAAGTTTGCTGAAATGCCAGAGATTTAAAGGATTCTTGGCCTGGCTTAAAGTTTGAAGTACTCGTCTCGAGTCCGGTATCCTTTGCATTTTAATGGATACATTTGTTTCCAGTTGCTAGTTGCACCAAAGAAGGTATCTATCACAGGTGTGGACTGGTCAAGCCCTGCAGCAGCAACATGTTTGAGTTTAAAGTAAGAAAAAGAGAAGACTACGAACGTTTGAACTGATAAATACCTAAAAATCTTACTACAAATGTTTTTAATATATAATTTAATATTGTTCTGGTCTCTACTTTTGACCAACTAGATTTTGTTATAAATAAAATAAAGTAAATTGCTTCATTTACATGCCTAAAATCCCTTAATCCTTAATGGGGATTTTGCTTTTTTAGAACTCCTGCCTGTTGCTCAACGGCGTCAACACTTTTGCTTTTCTCCACTGTGAGTGGCAAAGTTTCAACCTTTCAGTTTTGCCATTTTAGCTGCCACTTTCCCTGCACTTCGCTCCACTTCACACTGTGCGAGGGAGGAGCGAAAGGACCACTGCCACGCCCTTCGACAGTCCATTCCGTGTCCGTTTGTGTCTCTGTGTTTGTGTGTCTTTTGCCTGTTTTCTTTTTCACATCAGTTTACGTGGCCATTGCCGAGTCCCTGCCCCACAGGAGATTTCTCTCTCTCTCTCGTTGGCCTTCTCCCTTGGCCATTTGCTGTTAGTCTAATTTAATTGCATTCGTGGCCCGTTTTGTTACGTATACGCCGCGTGGGCCGGCGGCAGAAAGAGGCGAAGAGAAGAAGGGAATGCCATTGAGGTTGCAGTTTGTTTCACAGCAACGCCCTGACCTGCTGTCCTTGCCTGCTCCGCATTGTTTTGTTATCCCTTAATCCTTATCAGTTACCATTCGCCTCGGCAGGAGCCGCAGTGCAAAAAATTGGCACACAAAATAAACAAAAGCAAAGAGCGGACTCTTGGCTTATTTTCCAACTGACCCCGTATACTCTTACTTTTATTTGGCTGCAAGGTAAATGATTTATTATCGAGTGGCGGCTCCTGCGGTCGCCCGTGCCCGTGCTCTCGTCCTTTAAACAAACCGTCGTAATTAATGATAGAGAAAATGAAATTCAACACACAGAAAACTTGGCCGCAGATTTATTGCCTTGCACTTGAACCGAACAATAAATAAATAGTTTCAGGAACTAAGGAGCGGGCAGGATGTGACCCTGGAGCTCCTGCTGATTAGCCGCCAAGTGTGTGTGTGTGTGTTGGTTAGTGTAATTGTTGTGGCGAGTGTTTGAACGGGAATCGCTTGGATTAATGAGAAACTAAACGGAGTGGAATTGGGTGGAAATATTCTAGATAGAGAATGCAGCAAAGTATAAAACAAAGTTAGATAATAAGGTAAGGTAAAACTAAGTACCTTTGTTTGTTGTTAATTAAATAATAATGCCAAGATGTTAATTTAAGAATATTATAAATATAATAGGATAAATATATTGACTTCATTAAAGCTAAGCTCTACTTTAATATAAGTTTAAGTACACAAAAGAGCAAACGGAGCATAATTAAAAACAACTCAAATGAAAAACTTTTTCCCCAGAACATTGTAATATTATTTTAAAATCCCCGCAAAGTTTCTCCTTTGATAAAGAGATTTTACAAATAATTATTTTAAAAGGAAATGTAAAAACCTTTGTGAAAAATCGAACACTAAAAGGAAGCACAACCTTTTGAATGACAAAAGAGAAACTCCAATCGAACACAAAAAATAACGAACCCGAAGCCGAATCTTTTGCTTTTTTCGGAGAACGAAATAAACCACCGCACGTAAAATCAACTTTAATCAAGCGTTCCACCTGCTCTCCTGCCTGCACATTCCCCACAGGAAACCCCGGCGAACCAATCAATAAAATGCCCTTTAATAATGTCGAAAAGAAGACCCGTCCTGGCAGTCATAAAAAAGCGTTCCAAAAGCGATATGAAATATGCTTCATAAAGATTAAAACCTGTTCCTTGCTCCTTTGCCCTGCGGCAGCAGATGCAGCCGGAATATTCCGTGGCACATATGGAGCCACAGGAGCAGGCGAATAGAATCTACGCGAGTCCTGGCAACATTTTATTATCCTAGTATGCCAGCACAGACCACAAAGTGCGGGCCAACAGCTTGGGAAGCCTTTCACAGGCCACCTATGAGCTTTGCTTCTGCCGCCGTCCAAGTCCGGTAAGGACACTGAGCAAAAGGATCAACTTCTAGATATTTATTATGATATTATTATTAAGAAAACAATATGACGGAAAATATGACAATATCCAAAATGTGTGGCTTTTCCTGCAGTGCATGTCCATGGCTAAGCGGCTTGGCCAAAGATCCAAAGGGATGTAAGGACATGAGGAGCATATGAGGTGCTGGGAGCAAGGGACAAGGAGATAGGGAGCAAAAAGCAAAGGACCTAGCCCCAGGATGTCTGTCAATAAGCCTTATTCTACAAGATTTCATCTGGTGCCTAGTGTCTGGTGATGCGTTTGTTTGCGTGTGGGCTTTTCACAGGCGCGTGTTTATGAATTATTAGCATAAACAATCACACAAGCATCCTGTAACACAGACACTCGCATACACACATGTGGCACTAAGTCCTGTATGAATTCTGATTAAATGTAATGCGCTCAAAGCGCATTCAAAGTTGGCCCTGAATTATTGATGCTCCCTTCGGCCAGCCACGGTCATTAGCCAACTAGCCAAAAAGTAGCCACTGGAACCGAAACTGGAAGCGAGCTGAAACTGCCACCGAAACCACCGACAATGGTGTTCATTATTCAGGATATGTCCTTGGGCGGGCGTTAAGCTTTCAATGTGATTAGGTGAGCGACAACGGTACACTTTAAGCTGGGTGTGTGGGTGTGTGTTCACACTCCATTAGAGTTGCAAAATTTTACCCAAATTCTGACGGAAAATTCCTCTTCCTTCAGCTTAAATTCGTGCGGTTAGCATCGACAACTTAAGGAACTTTTTGGTGCCCCGAGGGGCCCCGGATAAAAAAAAAAAAAGAAAAGCATTTCCCTTTTTACATTATTTATTCGACCCTTGACAGCCTTTTCATATATATTTTATACATTTTTATGCCTTTCCTCACATTGAAGAATTTTAATTTTCGGCGCGCTCCAAGGAGAAGGCAAGGCAAGATGGCCAAACTCAAACCCAAACTCGAGCGCCTCCTCGGACCCTTGGCCGGGACAGCGCCCGGTGTCCTTGCTTCGTTTGATTGATTGGTGGCAGCCAGGACCAAAGTCCTTGAGCAGCCAAAGTCAGGTGAATAGTCAGGTGTCAATTGTAAGCCCCCTGAAAACAGGACAGAGCAGAAACAAAGCCGATGACAACAAGAACTTTTCGTTGACTTTGCCAAGATGTATGGAAATGTAAATGAGATTTCCTGCGACTTTTGTTTTTAATTGGCTTATGAGCCCGAGAGCCCTAAAACGACATTATTGCCGGAAAATGCTCGCTTTCCCTCGCCTGAGCCCTGAGTAATTGCGAAGGTGTGTGTGTCAAAATGCTCGAGTGTGGTGAGGCTAATTAAAAGGGAATTCCAGGGAAATCTTGAGAGCAGGAGTTCGGGGAAACGTTTATTTTTAAGGATCCGGGAGGCTTCTCTCTCTCTCTTTGATGGGGAAATAAAATTTGAAGCTTGGCAAATTTAATTAGGATTTATGCAGCCCACATACAACATTGCCTGCAACTACAGTTGGTCTAGTACTTTTCAAGCCGGCTAATCCATTGGCAACAAAAGCGCTAACAACGCTCCCACTCTTTGCCGACAATTTCCACAGAAACCAAACAAACCAGAACACACAGCAGACCCGAGCACTTGCCGGCACTTGTTCTGGGCCAAAAGGGCTGGAATTAAAGCCATCAGCGCGGCACACATTTTGGCCTACTCCTAAAACACACGTGTGCACGGCGAAAAACAATTTATATTGTATCGAAACTCCTAATTGATTGGCCTACTTTTATTGTCTTTTTTATCGCGCTATCCCCGCTTTGTTATTGAAAGTCAAATTCATTTGATTTACTTTTCTGCCCGCAAAAAATGGCTTTTATTGAATTTGTTTGAATTATAAATACAAGCGCACAGTATGCCATGTCCTTGGAATCTGGCGACATTTGAAATTGATTTTGTGTAATTAATTAATCTAAATATAATTGTGGCTGCTGTAAATTATATAATGATATGATTACAGATTGGTTTAAAAGCTAATGGCATCTTTTTTCAGGTCATCTGATTTGTGTAATTAATTTAATTGGATTTAAAGCATTTTAATCATCTAAATACCCTTGATTAAGCTGGCAAAGTCAACACGGAGCATGACAAATGATTCATTAGATTGTGAAGCATTTATTTGTCAAATTGATTCAATGAATGAAATGTTAAGTATTTAAGAAAACATTAAAGATTTCTCTTTAAAAACCCCTCAAACTAATGAAAGGAAAAACGTGAATTTCATATCCCGTCACACTTTAATCTTTAAATTACAAAAGCCACACTTAAATGCCTCTCCAGCTTAAATTGATATTTGATATTATTTTTTTTGTCGTGCCTCCCCTCCTCCAAAGCAAATTGCTTCACGATTTTCGCGTCATTTTTCCTGCCTCACTTAGAGCATAAAACTAGGACCTGCCCAGGGACCTGCCCCCCCTGCCCGAACTCTGCTATTTGCACGCTTGGCTAAACATAAATCACACGAAAGGAGGAACGAATGTTCGATGTTTGCCTGTCTGCGGGGTATTGGCCACATTTTTCGGTTGCAATATACTCTGGGCCGAGAGCGGTTGCAATTGACAGTTTATTTATTCATTTTGACAGTTTTATGGATACGCACGAACGAATCACCGATTAGGGGGCTTAATTTCATGGTTAATCCGTTACAAATGTCAGCTGTCAATTGATTGGGAAATAGTGATACTTTCTCTAGCTGCTAATACACACAAAAAATAAAAGCAATTAAGGAGGACTACAAATATATCGAGCACTTTTTGAAACACAAAAAAATGGAGTCAACAAATTGCATAGCCTACTTTTTGTAAGCTAATACTTTTTGTACAAAAATAATAAGCTCTACTCTCTCTCTCTCCCATTAAACATGGCTAATTGCAGTTGCATGTATGTCGATTAAATATGCAAAATCCAGG